>PVJL010006871.1:0-85595 GCA_004026885.1 Lyroderma lyra | reverse complement strand
AAGGGCATCTATTTTTCCATGGTCAGTGTCCAGTCTGGAGCAACACGCCAGTGAACTGTGACCAAACACTGTTAAATATTTTCTCATATTTGTGTTAAAATACAGCATTTAATCAAGTTTGAAAATGAGCACTTACTAGAAAAACTATGCAGAGTTACCTGTTTAATATTTCCTGACACAAGATCAGTTCACTAATTATAAAGTCTGCAGAGACTTTATAATTAAAGGAACTGGAAGAAACCATTAAATGGAATAAAATGATGGTTTTAATTGCATTAGAAATTTTATAGAATAATTCAAAGTAGATTTTTGTTAATAAAATATATAACTTTTGTTTATATTTTCTTATTTGGACTGTAACTGACTGCCATTCTAAAAGATTATAGAAGTAGCAAAAAGTAGTGAATGTTTGCATAAAGTGCCTATAATAAAACTAAATTTTTGCATGACAGGAGTTATCTTGTCTAAAACACCTGTAAATATATCATGTCCCAATTGGAATATTGAAGATCATATCTGCATTTTTAAAAAATAAACTTTTTAAAAAACTTCCATTAATTTTTGTGGGAATGGTTAAATGGTGTAATTCCTATTCTACATGTCTTTTCATCTTGGGTCCAAAGAACAATCTACCTACATTCTTCTTTGACTTGATCCTGCTAATTCTATCCTTTCCACATTACAATGGCTCTCAAACTGACCACACAGATCAATACAAGATTTTGGAGGTGGGCATGGGACAGAGGGTATACAACTGTGAAGTATGTACTTGATATACATAAAACATTTTGCATTGATCTTATAAAAAGTTCTTACATGATTTTAGTATTTTTGTACTTTAAAAAATATAATTCTTTTTCTGTTTTGAAAAGGAATCATTTTCCCCAGTAATTGGTCTTCTAAAACTGATCTTTTAGGTGGCAGATGTTTAAAATGTGTCTTAATTTTAAACACATCATCATGCAAACCTGATGAAAGAAGAAAATATCACAAAGAATGCTTCTCTGATTACAAAAAAAGGCTAAAAGCCCTATGACCAAGATTGAAAAGCAGAGCTCAGATTAATATTTGTCATATTTATTATAAACAGTTGGTATCCTTAATATGTGAAGAATTTTAAAGAGAAAAAAAATGCCATCAACTCCAAACAAAAATGGACAAAGAACATGGTCAGGTAATTCTGAAAGAATTATGACAAATACATGAGAATAAAGTACACAATCTCAAGGAAATTCAGATTGACACAACATACCCTTGAGAAGTGACATTAGCATCATGGTGGAATAAGACATCCCTCATTTTGCTTTTAACAACAATACTTTGGCATCTATCCACAGATAAAAGTGCCATTTTGGGAGTGGTGAGATCCAACACCATACACTGAGGGTCCTGAAAGGAGCCTGGCCCACCATGTGTCAGATAACTCACATTCAGACCTTGGTCCTGGCTGTGCACCCTGTAGCGACCTGTGAGCTGCCTTCAGCCCCTTGTGGCCTGGGTCCCGGAGCCCATGGAAAACACTGTCTTAGATAGTCACCCCCAGATAAGAGTGTTAATAGAAGTCCAGGTTTCAGGAGAGAAGTTCCTGCATATCATTTGAGGAAAAAAAATGAGTTTGCATACATTGGAGAGGGTAAGAGGAACATGTTGACTTGTACCATCCTTCCCCTAAGGCAACAGTTTTAGGCTAAGACACATCTCAGTCTGTGATCTCTATCATCTGAGAAAGTGAGAACATGTGAGTGAGCACCCACAAAAGGCTCTACCAAGTTTGCAGATCAGGGAAATACCACAAATTTGAGCTTTAGTGTCCCCTTTGGAAAAGCAAATGTGAGACAGTCAGTACATGGCGTGGTGCATTGTGGGATCAGCAGAAGGCATACACGCTTAAAAATTCTGCCACAAGATGGAGCAAGAAGAGTGGGTCAGGTCTATCTATAGAAGGTCTGAGAAACCCTCCATCATTAGTAGGGCTGATGGAAGATATTTCTCTCTTGAAGCCAGCTAATGAAGACGAGTAGATGACTTACTTCAGATGGGTGAACAGCAATGCAAAACTTCAAGAAACGTGATGAATAAAGGAAAGATGATACAATAATCTTTCCATAACCAACCCCAAGACATGGAGATCTGTGACTTGATAATTCAAAATATCTGCATTAAGGAAACTCAGTAAGTTATAAGAAAACACAGAAAAACAATTAAAATCAGGAAAACAAAATGAGGTCTTTAACAAAGAGAGAAAATACAAAGAAGAACCAAACAAGCATTCTGGTGCTGACAAACAATGGATGAAATGAAAAATGTAGTAGAAATCATCAACAGCAGAACAGGTTAGTCAGAAGTTAGAAACTTTGCAATTATCCAATCAGAAGAGGACAAAGGGAAAAAAATGGGAACGAATGAGGAAAGCCTACATGATCTATGGCATACCATCAAAAGAACCAATTGTGAATTACTGGAATTCCAGAAGGAGAAGAGAGAGTGGAAAGGTTATAAAGGAATAATGGCTTGAGAATTTCTCAATCATGGATTGAGATTTGGATACCCAAGTTCATGAAGCTCATAGGTTGCCAAACGGAATCAACATAGATCCTCTCCAAGAGACATTATAATAAAATTGTCAGAACTTAAATACAAAGAATCTTAAAAGCAGCAAGAATGGGGGAAAGCATAATTTACAAGGGAACCCCATAGCACTGTCTGGATTTCTCGGCAGAAGCCTTACAGGCCAGGAGAGGAGGGTGGGGTGATAATTTTAAAGTGCAGAAGGAAAAACGTCAAGAATACTTTGCCCTTCTCGAATATATGGTGATGGAAAGAAAAAGGGAGTTGAAAAAAAGAATACTCTGTCCAGCAAAGTTGTGCTTTATAAATGTAGAACAAAAGCTGAGGCCACTCTCTTGGGTGGCTTTGCATGGTTTCATGTGTCTCACTGCTGCTCACTTTTGTGGTTTCACATTATCCAAGGTGTTTCACCAACACTTATGGGGATAGTTCTATGTGTCCCAGGTGTCCCACTGCTGCTTAATATAGTAGCTTTGTGTCATTCTAGTTGTTTCACTGCTGCTCACTGAGTGGCACTGTGTTGCTCCAGTGTCCCACTGAAATTCACTAAGGTGGCTCTGTGTCATCCTAGGTTTCTCATCGCTGCTCACTGGGGCGGCTCAGTGTCATCTGAATTGTCCCACTGCTGTTTACTGGGATGGTTCCACATTGTCTCAGGTGTCCCACTTCCACTCACTTGGGTGGTACCACATAATCCCAGGTGTACAAATGCTGCTCCCTGTGGTGACTCTATATTGTCCGAGGTGTACCACTTCTGGCCCCCTGTTATTTTAGGTGTCCCACTGCTGCTTACTGGGGTGGCTTTGTGTCATTTCATGTGTCCATGTGCCACTTATTGGGGTAACTCTGCATCATCCCAGGTGTTTCACTGCTGCTCACTGGGGTGAGCTCAGTAAGCAAAACTGTACATCTGGGATGACACAGAGCCATCCCAAGTGAGCAGGCAGTGGAAATCTGAAATGATGCAGAGCCACTCTAGTGAGCACCAATGGGACACCTTGAACAACATGAAGCCAGCCCAGTGAGGGAAAGTAGGACACTTTAAATAATGCAGAACCACATCAGAAAGCTTCAGCTGGGTACCTGGGACAATGCAGACCCACCTCAATGTGCAGGTATGGGACACCTGAGACAATGCTGGGCCATGCCAATGAGTGACAATGGCACACCTGAGATAACACAGCCACAACAGTGAGTGGCAGTGGGACAGCTGGGATGAAGTGTGGCCACCCCAGTGAGCAGCAGTGGGACAGGTGAGACAACAGTGAGCCATTCTAGAAAGTCACCTGGGATACCTGGAATGACAGGGATCCACCCCAGAGATCAGTAATGGGACATGTGGAACTAAGCACAGCCCTGTCAGTGAGCATCTGTAGGATACCTGGAATGATAGCCACCAAGTGAGCAGCAGTGGGACATCTGAGAACACAGAGTGACCCTAGTGAGTGGCATTGGGACACTAAAATGACACAGATCTACCCCAGTGAGTGGCAGTGGATCAACTGGTCGATGTACATCCACCCCAGGGAGTGACAGTGGTAAACCTGGAATGACACACACATACCACAGGGAGTTGTGGTGAAACACTTGGGACGACATGGAGCCATGTCACTGAGCGGCAGAGAGACACATAGTATGACACTGAGGCACTCCAGTAAGTGGCAGTGAAACATCCCAGTGAGTGGCAGTAGGGCACCTGGGATGACACAAACCACCTTAGCAACTAGCAGTAGCACACCTGGGATGTCGCAGAGCCATGCTAGTGAGTGGCAGTGGAATACCTTAGACAATGCAGAACAGCTTCTGGTGATAAGGCAGTCAAACCCCTGAAATGACACAGAGCTACCCGAGTGAACGGCAATGGGTCACTTGGTATGATGCAGAACCACCCCTGTGAGCTGCAGTGGAACACCTGAAAAGATTTGGAGTGACCCCATGAGCAACAGTGGAACACCTGGGATGATACAGAGCCACTTCAGTGAGCAGTACTGGGACACTTGCGATGACACAGAGCCACCTCAGTGAGTGGCAGTAAGACACCTGAAATGACACAGACCCAGCCCAGTTAGCAGCAAGAAGACACATGGACGACACAGAGCCATCCCAATTGGCAGTGGGACACCTGAAACCTTCTTGATGTAAAACACTTATTTAGAAAAGATAGTTTTTCCTTTTAAAAAGTCTAAATTAATTTATATCCTGATTTTGACAGCCTCATCAGAACAGATGAGGCAAATTTTCATGAAGTTTGATAAAAGATTGAGATTCTTAGAGTAGAATTTTCTCACTGCCACATTGTTTAAGAATTGAACCTGATATAATGGATGAAGGACCTTAGAAAGGGTACTCTAAGAAAACTCACATGTAGATCCACTAAGGAAATGGTTTTTTACTTGTCCTTTCTAAATTGTAGAACTTCATCATGAAACCACTAAAATAAGATACTAGTGTTTTTTCATGATCCTAGATCCTAGATCCTAGAATCAATGTTTAAGATAACTTTCTTAGTCTACATTCAAGAAAACATCAAGTAATACATGGAATTGTACATACCAGACATCCAGACTAGGATTTCATGTGATTACTCCCAGGCTGATAGCAATTACTAAAAACTGTCTACCCACAGACTATCGCAATACCTTACTGGATTTAATTGTCAATCTCCCCCTGTTTCAAGGCTACCTTGAGTGCCATGTCATCCAGAAACTATCTCTGAAACCTGCCCATTAAATTATCCAAACATACTTCAGCTTATTATTTTTAATAGACCTAATTTAACTTTTAAGTCACTGTTGGAAATATATAACAATTGCTAGTTTAGACTGAAGCCATAAACTTGAAATGCTTTCCTCGACACATTCATAAAGACCTTTTAAGTTCCCATCCAATAACAAAACAATGCACCTCAAATATTTACCCTCTCAAACTCTAATATAGCTTCATTTTTCATTAATGTATGTGATTTATATAAGGGGAAAAGTTAAATGTGGAAATATTGGCTCTCAAAAAAGAAAGATACCACCTGGAACCTATGTAATTTTACTAACCAATGTAACCCCAATAAATTTAATAATAATAGTAAAAAGAAAGATGCCTTAAGTACGATAAGAGCTGTCTGAGAAATCTCAGTTCTGCTTCTTGAACATATGAGGAGTGTCCAGAAAAAAAACTAGCCATAAATGCCTCTACTTTTTATATTATGTGGCTGGATACTTTTTGGACAGCCCTTGTGTAATGTTGTTCTGAACCTGAGGAAGTATAGAGAAGTGGTTAAAGATGTGGGTTCTAGAGTTCACATTTCTGTAGGGGACCCTGGATTCAACTTTCTGTTTTGCCAGTCCACTGACTGTGTGATATTATACAGACTTTTAACTTTACTGAATCTTAGTTTCCTGTTTTATTTTTTAAAATTAATACAGGAGACTCTTGATTAACTGGAAATCAAGAAACCAAGGCTTTCAAGCAGTGAAGGGTTCAAACGCCTATCAGAGGTCTGAATTTTTTGCCAGTTGCTTGAGATTTTTGCTAGTTGCTTGAGAGTGCTGGTTGCTTGAGTTCCAGTTAACAGAGAGCCTACTTACATTTACTAATCCCCATGGGTGCCTGTTAACTGGGAGTTTGCTGTATAATAATAACCCTACTTATGTCAGGATTAAGTGAGAAAACATTTGATTTGGAGCTCAATAAATATTAGTGAATTTTAAAAAAATTTTCTTGCCTCAAATGTATTAGGAGCTCCACTGAGGGCAAGGACTAACTCATTTCTTTTTATGTCTAGAGTGCAATTGCTCAATAAATATTTGTTAAATTTTATTGTCCTTGAATTGTTAGATCTGAGGGAACCACCTGCAGCATGCTATAATAATTTTTTTTTAAGTACTGCATTTTCTGTGGAGCAAGAGCAGAAAATTTCTTCCAATACTGGTCACAAATTTTGATCATACCAGAGTCTTCAAAAAATATCTAAATTATGTAATATCTTTCTATTCAGTAAAGGTGATTTGCTATATGCAAAACTAAATGTGATTAACTTATACCTTTGTAAGCTTATTTTTACATTCAAAAAGGAACAAGTCAAAAATAATTTCTTTGTGAAACCCTGTATCCTGATTCTTTAATTTGTAACATGTATAGAAAACTGAAAATCAAATCTGCATAGATCAAAGAATTTCAGACATGCTCTAAGCATTTTTTAAGAATATGAAAGCATTATTTTCTTCATATTCTCAGAAGATAGAAATCGTTCTGATAATATCAAATGAAGATAGTGATGTTGCTTGTGGCTAAAACCTTGTAATGTTGTTCTACAGATGTAAAATGAAGATTGAAAAAGAAGAGTGCCCAGTAGGATATAATGAGGGAAAAAGCAAGGGGATGAACAATGATATTAATTTAGCCATCCCTTAATTCAATAAATATTTACTGAGTGCCTGCTATGCTTCATTTGCTGGGAAACAGAACAAAGCAGAGATGGGCTGCCTTTATATAGCTCATATCTCAATGGGCAAGACACATTTTGTAATGAGCAAAAATTGTAATTGTGATGTATACTATGGGGGAGACGTACAAGGTACTTTATGAACTACTAAAGAGGTGCTGAATCTAATAAGGAAAAGTAAGAAACATTTCCCTGAGGAAGTAACTTTTAAAGTAAACCAAAGAATGAATCCATGTTAGCTAGGTGATGGTGTGTGAGTGTGTGTGTGTGTGTGTGCATGCGTGCGCACATGCGCACATGTGTATGCAAATGCATGTTGGGAAATTGGGAGGGGTGGGAGTGGATAGAAAAAGACTGCATTAGGAGGGCAGGCAGCAGAAACACAGTGCACAGCAAAGCTCCAAGGAACTGACCGAAGGTCACTGTGGCTGGGTCGTGAAGGAACAGGGAGAGAAGT
Source organism: Lyroderma lyra (assembly GCA_004026885.1). Lineage (NCBI taxonomy): Eukaryota > Metazoa > Chordata > Mammalia > Chiroptera > Megadermatidae > Lyroderma > Lyroderma lyra. The sequence goes on along the minus strand of PVJL010006871.1, from coordinate 78,132 downwards.
AGTCTAAAGCTAGAGAGTTATAAGCAAAAGCCAGATCATTGGAAGGCCTTTTTAATTGACCCTGAGAGCAATGGAAAGTCATTGCAAGTCTTACCTGGAGGTGTGACATGCTCACTTGTGCATTTTTACAAGTTACTTTGGCTGCTGTGTGGAGAATGGATTCAAAGCAGTGTAGAATGGATGTGGAGAAACTAGTTAGAAAGCTCTGATACTGGCCCAAATAAGAAAGGATAGTAGTTACAGTGGTTTGGACAAGGCTCTTGCCACTGTTAAGAAGAAGATGGATTTGGATTGGATGTAGAGAACAAGGCAGAAGGAGTTTCAGGGTTGAATCCTCCCTGTCCCCCAGGTTCCCGACATGAATGGTGCTCCTGTGTACTTAGATGTGCATGCTAAACAAGAAGGCAATTTGGGAACAGGCTCAAAAGTTCAGTACTCAATGTGAGACACATTGAGCCACCTCGGTGGCAATTTCCACACCATGATCTTTAGAATTTACTGTCTTGAACAGTAACAAAGATGATGGAAAATGAGGAAAACTTTACTATAGAATAGTAAGAGTATCTGCCTTTGCCGTGTGATGAAATGGCAATATAGATGGTATACTTGACTTGGATGAGCACTATTTGATTGTAATGCATAATCATTAATAGAATGCAAGGAACTAAACTATAAATGATATAAGAATATTAACTGCAAAATAAATGCCAGTTTCTGAAAAAGAATTGCAGCATGACTTGCCAAGGAACACAATAACCACAAGGTCATGGCATGATATGTCGAGTCTACAGTCGATACAGTCAAATATTTGGCAGAATTATGGAATAGCTCACTGGAAAGGACTAATGCAAGGGAAATCAACTACAAGATAAGAATTGGAATTCATCATTGTGTCATGACAAGGTCACACAATAAATCAAAAGTTTTGCAATTTTTTTTTACATTACTATGGTTAACATCATCTCATTTTCTATGTGTTAATATAGATATTTTTATTATTAGTCACTACAAAAATGCAACTTGTAATGAGCAATATTTCTTTCACCCCCTTTTAAGTATTATACAATAAAACAAGCTTTGGGCCTCAGGTGGCCAGCTTTAGAATCCTAGCTAATTGGACTGCAGATACTACTAAGGCAAATCAATAAGAATGCACTCTAGAACCTAGCCTTCTCCTAGGTCCTGAAGAACAGTAATTAAAACAGGCTAGTCTGACTGATCAAGGGCAAAAATAAAACCAAGATGAGAGAAACTTTATGCAAAGGTGAAGTAAAACAGCTAGAGTATGATTGTACCTGTCCCCTTAATCTTATACTAACCAATCTGAAATCACCAGCATTAGAATACCCTCTCAATATAATAGAAAAAACAGGTGTTAGAGGCCAATGTTACTACCTCGACCCTCTTTGAATGCATGCCAAACACATAACATACAATGGGTGCTCAATGTTGTTGACTGGATGTATGAGTGAATTCTCATACAATTTGAAATGAAACATTCCCAACTGATATATCAATTGTGAAAGAAGATCTAACCACTATGTTCCTTTAGTTGGTTAGATGTGCTTAGCCCAATGTTCTGTATATATGGAAGTACATTCTAAGTAGTTTTGTCTTTTGAAATAATGAAACCTTAAAAAAAAATAAGCATGTGAACATGAGCTCATTGTACTATTTTGACCTTGTTCCCAAGAGAAAGTTCATTTAAGATCAAGAAAGTTCAAAGTCATTGAATCACTAAGCAATTAAAAACCTAAAAAGAAAATTACATTATTTATGAACTGTATAAATTTAAAAGCCATTTAAGGTAATGATATTATGTCAGGAATTCCTCAGATTTGGCTATAAAATAAGACAATGATTAAAAGGAGGTAGACTAAGATTGATCCAACCAAGTATTGAACCTCAAAAAAAAATGCCCTTAGAAATATCTTCATGGAAACAACCAAAGTACCCTGCGACAGATGACTGGATAAAGAAGCTGTGGTACATATACACAATGGAATATTACTCAGCTGTAAGAAAAGATGAAATACTGCCATTTGCAACCAAATGGATGGACCTGGAGATCATCATGCTTAGTGAAATAAGCCAGACAGAAAAAACAAAAACTGTATGACTTCACTCATATATGGAATATAAAACTGAATGCAACAAAGGAAAAACAAACAAACAAATAACCCATGGACACAATCCCATGGACACTATAAGTAGTTTAATGTTTATTTGGGGACGAATGGGGAGGGGAGGAGACACGAGGGAGGGGGAGCTAAATATAAGGTGATGGAAAGAGAACTCACACTTGGTGGTGAACTTATTATACAACAAGTTGACAATGCACTGTAGAATTGTATGCCTGAAACCTATGTAATCCTTGCTAACAGATGTCACCCCAATAAGCCTAACAATAAAAATAAATCTAAAAAAAAGAAATCTCTTCAGAACAAATGGCTTATTACTTTATAGCCATGTTTCATAACTCCCCTCAAGTAAGTTATCCACTAGTCTATTAATACTAACAAGAAGAACAACAGAAGTAAATGTTCAGAAGTTGTACATTCAGATAATAAGCTAACTGTTCTATGTTCGCTGTCTCCTTTTGCAAATGAGGAATTTCAGTTTCAAAGATAATAAATAAACTGCCCCACGTCAAATGACCGGAACTTGAATTTAATCTGTTTAATGCTAAAGCCCATGATCTTCATTGCAATGATAGCTTGTCTCTAATTTGTAAAACTTAAATTTATCAGTAAAAGGAAAAACATTTGCTACTTTTGAGGACATTAAAAATGTATTTCTGTAGACTCTAAAGACAAGTACAAAATAAAACTCCCAACTACTTTGTTTCTTGGCGACATCATTGAAATTGGTTCATAGCTTCCTTGGGTATTTACTTTGAAAAGAATAAGGCTCATTTAGATGTAAAAGTTCAGTTTACTTGTAAAAAAACAACAGAACGATCACCCTGTATACTAAAATTGCACTAATAATTCTCATCCCTGAAAACACACACACAACTTGAGGGACTTTTTCATCTTCATATCATCAGCATCTAGCAGAGTGTTTGCCACATAGTTAGTGCTGAATGCAAAATTTAAGAAAAGAAGACTCCTGAAAGAAATAATTACTCCAGCTAAGTCCATCTTCATTTATGTGAAAATGCTTTAAAATCTCAACTAATGCAGTTAATGGGATTTTTTTCAAAGTCCTTCCAACAAACAGAAATTGAGTGCCTACTATCTGTGTTCCATGTTCTGTTAGGTACTAGCAGACATCATTAAAGAAAATAAAGGAGAGAAAAGATTTCTAGCTTCATAGAACTCTACTCTTTAGGGGAATAACAAGTCCTTAATTGGTTTTCCTGACTCCTTATTATCTTCCTCAGGTACAGGTATGAGGTAGTTAAAAAAGTAAAAATACCTCCAAACCTTTGATCTAGATAACTCTTTGAGGTTGATATGGAAGCAGCAATTAGATAAACTGTATCCAATTTACATACAGTTGATGGCAAAACCAAAGAGAATCCAACTATTGCAGACTACCATGCTACTTTCTAATTCCTTGAAGATCATCCCCAAGGGGTTCCCTGGTGGTGTAGCGGCTAGGCTTTGGCGCTCTCAACACTGCAGCCCGGGTTCGATTCCCAGCCAGGGAGCTACCCCCACCTCCCAAAAAAAAAACCAAAAATAAAAACAAATAGTACTCCAAGATTATCCCTACTTTTATCTTTCTTTCTTTCCTTAGAAGCATGCTAAAGAAATTGTCAGGACTATGAGAATTTTCAAAGAAACGTAGGATATTGGGAGTTGTTAATGTTACTTATTTTAGCCAGTTAATTTTGGCCTTCACTAAATATAACTGTTTCCTCCTTAATAAATAGCGAATCCTACTGAGAGATGAATAATCCTAAGTAGGATCCTGGACTCTCAATAAAAACAATCATTCTTCACATTTTGATGCATTTCTTTCTAGTATTATAGCAGTTAATTTGCTTTACATAGTTGATATCACACTGTCACAATTTTCTCTTGCCCTTTTCCTAGCATATTAGCATAGGTATTTTTTCAATGTTATTACAAACTCTTTGTAAATATATTTTATGTTTCTTTAAGTGAATGTATCATACTTTACTCAGCCATTCATATATGGTTAAGTATTGAGATCATTTCTCATTTTTCACTGTTATTAAATAGAGAAACAATGAACATCTTTCTGCCTGATTCCACCCCCCCGTACTTTGAATTCTTTCTTTTTGTTTTTTTTATTGTTAGACTTATTGGGGTGACATTGGTTAGCAAGAATTACATAGGTTCCAGGTGTTCCTACAGTACATCATCAACTCGGATTATTTCTTTAGGACAGATTTCTTAAAATTGAATTGGGACAAACATATTTAAAGTATATAGTGCCACACAGTTTTTCTATCCATTTTAATAATTTCACTTCTCATCTATTTTATTTCACTCTATGAACACAATAGCCTTATTTATCAAAATGTCTTTGCTGTTTTAATTTGCATGTATGTGTATATAGTGTGAACATCTCACTATATCCTTCTTCGTTCATCATTGTACTACTGCCTTTTTGTGTGTGAATTTGTATATTTTGTCCATTTCTATTTTAAATTTTGAATTTTCTTGTCCATTTCTATGAGCTCTTTATGTGTTAAGAATATTAACTCACTGTGCTATTTGCAATAAGTACCTATTTGGTTAGTTGTTGCCTTTCAACTTGGAGATAGTTTTTATATTCTTTTTAGGTTTATTTAAAACATACAAAATAATAATATGGAATGTTTTAAATAAAGTCCCCCTTTGAAAGAAGTGCCCCTCACTAGGCCTTTCCAGTGTTAAATGACAAAATTCAACTGAGTAAATTTAAAGAACTAATGGGCTTTATTAAGCAATTCATGAATTGGGCAGCATGCCATCTAGTGACTACATGGGCACTCTAAGGAGGTGTTCAAATGGAAGGATTTTATAAGAAGAAGGGTGGAGCAAGGGAGCTATGGAGGATGGGTAAGAAAGATTATTTGGGGGCTGGGACATCTTTTCTTTGGGGGAAGAGAAGAGCAAAAGTTATTATAATGCAGATTGCTTCTCTTTTCTATGCAGGATGGAGAAGGCCTATATGGCAGGTCACTTTTACTTGTGCTTGACCACATAATTCCACTCTGGTTGATATATGTTTCTGGGAGAGGCTGAAATTGCAATTAGATCAGATATTAAATCTAGGCTTGGTGTCATAGACTTTTAGCATGAGTGATACCATTTTGGGCCTGTGGTTTTTCTTTAACACTAATCATTATGTTTTTACTCTCAAGTTCTTAATTTTTATTCCTATCTTGGTATTCCATTGATCATCTTTATTAGGAAATTTGAATAAAAATACTATTTACTCAATACCAAACACTTTTTTCAAGTCTTACCTGATGAACAACGAGGACTCCATTTTTTTATTTTACTAAAACTTCTGCTAAGTTATTTTGCAGACACGGTTCAAGGGACACAATGGTGGAGAAAGTCAACAGACGCAAACAGTACTACAAGGTTCCAGGAATGGGCTAATCACAGACTTGCAGAACAAAATTCCCCACCTCACCCCACCCCCAGGACCAAATTCCTGACCTGGATGTTGCAAGATAGAGACCTACCTATTTGGCTGCCCTAACCCTTAAATGATCCACACTCTCTCCTCTTGGGGCTGATGGCTTTCTCGTCCTCAGTCCATCTGCACCCAGACATTCAAATAAACTTCTTTGTTTTGCTTTATGGTGGCCTCATGTGCTTCCCTCTCAGCAGACCTAACATTTGGCACCAAAACCTGGGAGGCTGAACAGGAACAGGCTCCACCTGGGAGCTGTCCTTTGATCACTAGGCTTGTGGAGAGCAGTGGGCTGTGACAGCTTGCCCAGGCTAACCTTTGTATCCTGCCTGGCGACTGAGGTTCAGTCACCCTTGTGGTCCTGTCCTCCCTTCTGAGCCTCACGAACCAGTCAAGAGGGACTCCAGTTCGGTACCTTGCTTTCCATTGCTGATCGGTTCCATCCACACCGGTCACTTCTCTCCGGTGAGTAGGATTTCCAGTTTGCGATCTCCTCTTAGGGTTTCCTGTTCTGCTGCACCAGGTGCAGACATGCATGTAGAAGTCTTAGCGCTGGCCTTCTGGCCTTTGTACCTGCCTCGGAAGGGGATGCCTAACTGAGATGTGTGTTCGCCACCCTACTGTGAGCTCCTGGGTATTTAACTGACAAAAGGATGCCCTCTCTCTTGGTTGAACTACCCCATACCAACCTGCTGGAATTCCCCTGTCCTACCCCCATGCCAGGGGGAATTCCCATTCTTTTTTGCCCAAGAGCACTCCCTTGGGGTGCCTCTTCCATAATCTTGACTATTTAGGCTTCGCTGGGGACCTCTGGCCAAAACACCTTATTTTCTATTGTAACAATACCTGGCCTCAATGTAAATTACATAATGGCTCCATATGGCCAGAGAATGGCACTTTAATTTTAACTCCTTAGCAGGCCTACACAATTTCTGTCAACACAACGGAAAGTGGTCTGAGGTCCTATATCCAGGCCTTCTTTGCATTCCACACACTACTCTCCCTCTGGCAATCTTGCTGCACCTATCAGATTCTCTTAATGCACTGTAAACCTCCAGTCCCAGGGCTGACTTGGAGCCCAAACAGGCGCCTTCTAAACTTCCTCCCAATCTGTGCACTCCCAACCTCTTTGGATTTTGATCCCATGGACCATTGTCCTCCCCTACCATGTGGTTCTCCAGAACCCTCCTAAACCCTTAGCCTCCAAGGCTCCCACTCCCCTTGATATTTCTCCTCCTGGTACTTGATCTCTCTGTCCACCAGTGCGCCACCGCCTGCCCCAGTGCTCCCCTTACGGGGGTGGGGGGTGTGCAGCTGGCACGGAGGGCATAATCTGACTTCACATTCCCTTCTCTCTTTCTGACCTTTCTCTGATTGAAAAGCACCTTGGGTCCTACTCTACTGACCACACTACTTATACTAAGGAATTTAAATATCTCACTCATTCCTATGATCTTACCTGGCATGATCTTTACATTATTCTGTCTTCTACTCTAAATCATGAGGAAAGAGAAGATCTGGCTCAATGCTCAAGCTCATGCCGATGAGCTACATAGACAAGATGAGGCCTACCCTGTGGGAGCAGCAGCCATGCCCACAAGGACTAGGATGTGATTGCCAGACTGAAGTTCTGGGTCCTAGATGCAGGAATAATATGGTCACCTGCTTTATGGCAGGACTTCATAAGGCTGCCCTTAAAGGTGTTCATTTTAAAAAACTAAAGAAGACCACCCAGGGCCCTGACAAGAGGCTAGCTCTATTTCTCTTTAGACTAATGGAAGCCCTCCACAAATATACTAACTTGTACCGCAAGTCCCAGGAGGGACTTATTTTCCTCTATATGTATTTCATTTCTCAATCTGCACCTAATATTTTGCACAAGCTTCAAAAGCTGGAGGGAGGCCCTCAGGCCCCACAGAGAGACCTTTTAAACCTTGTCTTCAAGGTTTTCAACAATTGGGATGAGGAACAGAAATTACAAAGACAAAAAATTGATCAGGCCAAATATCAGATGCTTGCTGCCGCCATCAACAAACCTCCAGGGGACAAGCACCTAAGACAACAAGGGGATCTAAGGCTTCCCCAGGTTTTTGTTTTAAATGAGGCAATACTGGCCATTGGGCAAAGCAATGCCCACACCCATGGCCTTCTCCCGGACCATGCCCACTCTGTAAGCAGCCTGGACATTGGAAGGTAGACTGTAGCCTGGCCTCTCAAGGCAGGACTCCATGCTTTCCTCAGAGGTCTGCAGAGCCTCCCGATCTGTCCCCACCAACCCTGCTCAGCCTTGCTGTTGAGGATTTATGGTGTTTGGGCACAACAGCCCCCATGCCTATCACTCCATCAGAGCCTTGGATAACTTTGATGGTAGCAGGTAAGTCAATATCTTTTCTTTTAGACATGGGGGCTACTTATTCGGCCTTACCTGAATATGCAGGTATAACCTGTCCCTCTCAGATCTCTATTATAGGGGTTGATGGAATAGTCTCTCAACCACTAGCTATTCCACCCCTTACTTGTTACTACCAGGACATGTCATTCACCCACTTGTTCCTGGTATTCTCTACTTATATGGCCTCAACCTAGATAATGTAGGATACCAGGTTTAATGCTGGCCTGACCAGAACACTACCTACTGGGACAGTACCAGTGCTTCCTACACTAATTTCACTTGTAATGGCAGTCTCTTACTTCTCTAGCCCTAACATCACCTCCTGTAATGATACTAATCCCTGTCCCTGTAACACTGCCCTGCTCAAGCCCAACTCCTTGCTAACTGGACATACTTTTCTCAACACTGGCCAAAACAAACTTATCATGGCTCCTACCCAAGATGCACTAATTTCTCTCAACAATCTGCCTCCATTTGGCCTTCTAAGCCAAATAAGTCTTTTCACCTTTCATGCCTCCCTACAGGGTATATATTCTTAACAAACACAAATAATGAGGGTCTAGCCCTACAATGCATGAATCCACAGAGTGAAGTCAATTGGATACACCTTCCCAACTCCACAAACTACTTACACTTATCTTCCCAACAGTACCAACCCTTCGAATATACCCCATCCATGACCCTGGCAGGCTGTTAGGCTAATAATATTAGGAATAATGGCTTTTTAAAACCATGTCTGGTTTAGTTAGTGCAATAGCTTAAAACGCAGTTACAGTAAAAAAAACATCACGGCCGCCATGGCCAACATTGCTGTTTACTCGGGAGAAACTCTCCATTCCTTACAACATCTTTAAACTTCCTAGCATGTGTTGTTACGGATAACTGAATAGCTCTTGATTATCTACTAGCTAAGGAAGTGAGGTTATGCATGATGGCCAATACCTCTTGCTGCTTTTACATTCATACCACTGGCCAAATTGGGGAAAGAACTCAAAGGATACTAGAAAAGGCTGCCTGGCTCCAGCACTTTAGCCAACAAGATATTGAAAATTCTATTTGGACAGCCACACAATCAGCCCTCTGTAAAATGACCTGGCTCCTGCCATTAGTAACTCTCCTACTTGTCCCACTTTTTGCTTCATCTCTCCTTCAGTTAATACCCAAATTTTTACACAATCGCATACAGGCAATTACTAACAAATTCCTCAGTGAGCTATTCCTCCTGCAGCAAGTACACATCAGAGGCTAACCCATACCCCCCAGGATAATATCTTTTCTTTATAAGTCCCCTCTCAGCAGGAAGCTGCCAGAAAGAAACGACACCCCATACACCTTAACCAATCAAAAAAATAGTTAAAATAAAAAGTCAGAAATGTTAGGTAGAACAATGAGGACTCTGTTTTTCTTTTACTAAAACTTCTTCTGCTAAGTTATTTTGCAGACACGGTTCAACAGACACAGTGGTGGAGAAAGTTAACAGATGGAAACAATACTACAAGATTCCAGGAATGGTCTAATCACAGACTTGTGGAACAGAATGTCTCCCCCTCTAGGACCAAACTCCTGACCTACCTGTTTCAAGATTGAGAACTGCCACCTTGGCTGCCCTGACCCTTGAATGATCCACACTCCCTTCTCATTGGGCTGATTCCTTTCTCGGCCTCAGCCCTTCTGCACCCAGATGTTCAAATAAACTTCTTTGTTTTACTTTATTGTAGTCTCATGTGCTTCCCTCTTGGCAGACCCAACAGAGATGACTGGAGTTATGTTGAGAATCTATTTTTGTTTGTTTGTTTGTTTGTTTGTTTTTTTAAGTACACACATGCACAGAGGCAATCTGATGTAATCAAATGTGAGCTCAGGTACATGTGTCCTTTATACATAGAAAGCAAGTACACCTATATGATAAAGGAAGCAAGAATGTACATTGTGGTAAAGACAGTCTTTTCGACAAACGGTGCTGGGAAAACTGGACAGATATATGCAAAAAAGTGAAATTGAACCACCTTCTTACATAATATACAAAAATAAACTTAAAATGGATTAAATATCTAAATATAAGACCTGAAACCATAAAACTCCCAGAAGAAAATATAGGAAGTAACCTCTCAGATATTACCCTTAGCAATATCTTTAATGATATATCTTCTTGGGAAAGAGAAACAAAGGAAAAAATAAATTAAATAAATAGGAGGTTTTTGTTTCTATTTTTTTTATAGCAAAAGAAACAATCAACAAAACAAAAAGACAGCCTACAGAATAGGGGAAAATATTCACCAATGAGGCATCTGATAAAGGGTTAATATCCAAAATTTATAAGAAACTCATACAACTCAACACCAAAAAACAAAACAAACAAACAAAAACAAACAAACAACCCCCTCTCTGAAGAGGACATACAGATGACCAATAGACACATGAAAAGATGTTTAACATTGCTAATCATCAGAGAAATGCAAATCAAAACCACAATGAAATATCACCTCATTCCTGTCACAATGGCTATCATGAATAAATTGACCGACCAATGTTGGAGAGGTTGTGCACTGTTGGAAGGAAAGCAAATTCATCCAACCACTATGGTGAACAATATGGAGATGCCTCAAAAAATTAAAAATGGAACTACCTTATAATATAGCAATTCCACTCCTGGCTATTTATGCAAAAAAATCCAAAACACTAATTCAAAAAAATATAGGCACCCCTATGTTTATTGCAGCATTATTCACAATAGCCAACATATGGAAACAACCTAAATGCCCATCAATAAATGATTGGATAAAGAAGCTGTGATACATTTACACAATGGAGTATTACTTAGTCATAAAGAGGAATAAAATTTTACCTTTTGCAACAATGTGGATGGTATTAGAAAATATCATCCTAAGCCAAGTCAGAATGAGAAAGACAAGTAACATTTGATATCACTTATATGTGAAATCTCAAAAGCAGAATAAACAAACAATTAAAATAGAAAAAAATCTTGGACACAGATAATAGTTGCCAGAGAGAAAGTAGGGAGGTGGGTAGGGAAAGGGCAGAGGAATTCAAATATACGGTGATGGAAGGAGAAATTACTCTCAGTGGTAAGAACACACTGCAACACATAGAAGATGAAGAACTATACACCTGGAACCTCTGTAATTTATCTAACTGATATCAACCCAATAAATTAAAAAAAAAATCAAATATACTCACATGTGTTGGTCCTTTTTTTTATTGCCATAACTGAATCATTTGTCTTGCTCTTTGGACTGGAAATCTCAGGTATAGTCCTTATCTTCTCAGGTCAATAAAGTTCATCAATGTGAACTTGCATTCCTTCTTTCAGAGTACGAGAGCTTTAGACTCAGATTGGCTCAATAGAGCCACTGGGAGAAATAGGGGAAATGAATTATTGGAGAGATTAGGGAAAGAAACACACAGGATTTATAACAAAAGAGGCATTGTAAGAATCTCCTAAAGAATTAAATAGTCCCTTCTCAGAAGAAGAAGGAAAAGTAGGTGAACAGCATAATAGATAATTGGTAAGAAGGGATCAAGAAAATAATAAAGAGTTGAGGGAGCTGTGATATGACAATTTACCTGAACATAGAAACAGACAGCCTGCATGTTTTTTAATTTTAGTCAATGCTTGTTGATTGATAGAAACACATGTAATGGATTTTCTATTGACAGCAGAATTTAAAATGTCAAAATTCTACATTAAGGAAATATACACATTTATTAACAACACATTTACAGAAATCCAAAAAGGAGACATTTGAATTAAGATTAATTTATAATCATACCAAGTATAATTCTCAGACCACAAGGCTCTGAAATTGGAGATCAACAGTAAAAGAAAAGCAGAAAAAACCACATATACATGGAGATTAAACAACATCTTATTTAAAAATGACTGGATAAAAAAAACAAATAAAAGAGATTAAAAATACACAGAAACTAATGACAATGAAAATACAACATATCTAAATTATTGGGGCACAGTGAAAGCAGTAATAAGAGGGAAATTTATATCATTACAGGCTTATCTTAAGAAACAAGAAAAATTACAAGTAAACATCTTAACATCCCATCTTAAAGAACTAGAAAAAGAAGAGCAGACAAAACCCAAAGTCAGCAGAAGGAAAGAAATAATCAAAATTAAAGCAGAGTTAAATGAATTTGAGAACAGAAAGACAATAGAAACAAATTAATATTACAAAGAGCTGGTTCTTTGAGAAAGTCAACAAAATAGAAAAAGCCCTGGCTAGACTAATCAAAGGACAAAAAGAAATGACATGAATATCCAAAATTAGAAATGAAAAGGAAGAAATTACCACTAATACTACAGAACACAAAGGATTATAAGAAAATATTATGAAGGACTTTATGCTGCTAAATTTAACAACCTATAAGAAATGGACAAGTTTCTAGAAACATATAGCCTACCGAGACTGAACCAAAAAGAACTGGATAATCTAAATAGACTAATCAATAGTAAAGAAATGGAAATTACTATCCACAAACTCCCTAGAGGCAAAGCCCTGGACCAATGAATTTTACCAAGCAGTCAAAGAAGAATTAACACCTATCCTCCTCAGACTCTTCCAAAAAATTGAAGATAAAGTAACACTTCCTAACTCATTCTACAAGGCCAACATTACCCTAATACCAAAGCCTGGTAAACACAACATGAGAAAAGAAAACTATTGACCAATATCTTTGATGAACACAGATGCAAAAATTCTAAACAAAATATTACCAAATAGAATACAACAATGCATCAAAAAGATCATACATCATAATCAAGTGGGATTCATCCCAGGACCACAAGGATGGTTCAACATACAAAAATCAATGTGATACACCACATAAACAAAGTAAAAGATAAAGACCATGTGGTCATATAAATTGATACCCAAAAAGCATTCGACAAGATACAACATCCATTTATATCAAAACATTGAAAAAATGGGTATAGAAGGAAAGTGTCTCCACAAAGTGAAAGCGATATATGACAAACCCTCAGCTAGTATCATACTGAATGGGGAAAAGCTGAAGCCTATTCCCCTAAAATCAGGAACAAGGCAGGGATAATACCTGTCACTACTGCTATTCTATGCAATACTGCACTGGAAGTTCTAGCCAGAGCAATTAGGCAAGAGAAAGAAATAAAAGGTATCCAAGTTGAGAGAGAAGAGGTCAAATTGTCACTATTTGCACATGACAAGATCCTTTATATAGAAAATTACAAGGACTCCACCAGGACACTATTAGAAACAATAAACGAATACAGTAAAGTTGCAGGATACAAAATCAATGCATAAAAATCAACGGCATTCCTATATGTAAACAATGAATCTTCAGAAAAATAAATGAGTCAATTGCTTTTGCTATCACAACAAAAAGAATGAAATACCTGGGAATTAACTTAACAAAGAATTTGATGGACTTATACACAGAAAACTATCAGACACTTTTGAAAGAAATTGAAGAAGACACAAAGAAATGGAAAGATATTCTGTGTTCATGGATAGGAAGACTTAACATTGTTAAAATGGCCAATTTACCCAAAGTAATTTACAGTTTTAATGCAATTCCCATCAAAATCCCACAATCATACTTTCATAATAAATAAAAATATTACCAGATTTATATGGAACCATAAAAGACCTTGAATTGCCAAAGCAATACTACTTAAAAAGAATAGGGCTGGTGGTATTACACTTCCCAACTTCAATTTATATTACAAAGCATCAATAATCAAAACAGCTTGATATTGCCAGAAAAACAGACATATACACCAAAGGAACAGCACTGAAAATCCAGAAATAAATCCACAAACTAATGGACATATAATTTTTTATAAAGGAGCAAAAAAATATGCAATGTGGAAAAAACAGCCTCTTCAGTAGATGGTATTGGGAAAACATATGCAAAAGAGTGAATCTGAGCCGTGAACTCTCACAATATACAAACATTAACTCAAAATGGATTAAAGACCTTCATATAAAACCCAAAACAATAAACTGTATAGAAAAAAAAAACATTGATACTAAATTTTAGACCTAGGGCTAAAGGAAGACTTCATGAATCTGACCTCAAAGGCAAGGTAAGTAAAAAAAAAATTAAATGAATGGGACTATATCAAACTAAAAAGCTTCTGCATAATGAAAGAAACTATCAACAAAGCAAAAAGACAGCCTACTGAATGGGAGAAAATATTTGCAAACAATGCATCTGATAAGGGTCTAATATCTAAAATACATAAAGAACTAATATGACTTAATGAAAAAACAAACAACCCAATTAAAAAGTGGGCAGAGAATCTAAACTGACACTTACCCCTTGAAGAAATACAAATGGCCAGCAGACATATGAAAAAATGCTCATCCTCATTAGCTGTCAGGGAAATGCAAATCAAAACACAATGAGGTACCACTCACACCTGTTAGAATGGTTATAATCAGCAAGACAAGGAATAACAAGTGCTGGAGAGGATGTGAAGAAAAAGGAACTCTGGTACACTGCTGGTGGGAATGCAAATTGGTACACCACTATGGAAGACAGTGTGGAGGTTCCTCAGAACATTGAGAATGGAGTTACCATATGACCCATCAATCCCTCTTCTGAAGTTCTACCCAAAGAACTTGAAAACCTTAGTCCACAAAGACTTATGTACCCCAACGTTCATCACAGCATTGTTCACCGTGGCTAAGACATGGAAACAACCAAAGTGACCTTTAATAGATGACTGAATAAAGAAGCTGTGGTACATATACACAATGGAATATTACTCAGCTATAAGAAAAGATGAAATACTGCCATTTATAACAAAATGGATGGACCTAGAGATCGTCATGCTAAGTGAAATAAGCCAGACAGAAAGAACCAAAAACTATATGACTTCACTCATATGTGGAATATAAAACTGAAAACAACAAAGAAAAAACAAAAAAAAACCAAAAAAACCCATGGACACAATCAATAGTTTAATGGTTATTCTGGCACAAGTGGGGAGGGGGTGGGAGAAGGGCGGGGTGGGAGAGGAGGGAGTGGGAGCCAAATATGTGGTGATGGAAATAGAACTCACACTGGGTGGTGAACTTACAATGCAACAAGTCGACAATGCACTGTAGAACTGTATACCTGGAACCTATGTAATTCTTGCTAACCAATGTCACCTCAATAAGTCTAACAATAAAAAAATAGATAAATTTATACATCTTTTAATAGGCTATAAGATAAAGAGAACTAATGAGAGTAGTTATTATAAAATACTAGTGGGTCTTTTACATCTAATATTAATATCTAATATTTCAATGCACTGGGAGAAACTCACTGTTTATGGGACTTATATAGCAAATACTCTTTATATTTAAGATTGAGGTGTTTGATAGGTCTTTGCATATTCGTTGTTTGAGGTAGGATAGAAAGGTGTGTTTTAGAGGTTAATGTTATTTTGGGTGGCACACAATTTCAAAGAAAATAAGGCAACTAGCCTGACAATAGCATTTATAGAATTCCTACCACTGGAAAAGCACCATGCTAACTATTACAAAAACAAACAATTAAATCACAATCTAAGTCTATCTGGAACAATAGACTTCCACAAGTAAAATAATTTATAATCTTCCTAAAGGAAGAATAAAATGCTTAAATTATCTATCACTATAATTTAGCACAATGTTTAGCATATGGCAAGCACTCAGTAAATGTTTGTGGAATAAATATGGATGGAACTGAAGCCCAAATTTATAGAAAAATATCTCAATGTGTATAAATTCAAATAATTTTAAAAATTTTAAGCAGCATACCAAACAAAAACAATGTTCTGTCCTAGAACCAAAACCTTTGTATAATTTTATACTTAGACCACACTTCTATCAACTTGCTCACCCATTCACTTAACACATTTATGAGCATTTACTATTGCCAGACACTGTAGATGCTTCTAGCAAAATAATACTTTTGAGTAAACACCTGAAAAAAGCAAGGAAATGAATCATACTGTACAGCTGAGGTAAGGGATGAGAGTTTCAGGCAGAGGAAATAATAAGTCCAAATGCCCTAAGCTGGGAGCATGCTTGGATGTTCAAGGAATGGAAAGTTGAAAAGACTGGAACAGAATTAAGAGAAAAGAATAATAAGAGTTGAGGTCAGAGGTAAGAGGAGTTGCATATCATATTGAGATTTGGGGATAAAGTTTGGATTTCACTCTGAGTGAAGGAGAAAACGTTTGGATGGTTATAGAATTTGACTCAGTTTACTGTTAACAATAGACCCTGAGGAGGGGAAAGTAGAGAGACTGTTCAATGGGGGTAAAGATATTAGTCATGAGACCCATTTTGATGTTATTGCAATAGATTCTGGGAACAATGTCAATGAAGGTATAAAATGGTATTATATTTCTTCATTTTATTTGTTAATTAATCGCTGACCTGTTTCTAGCATAGGTAAATTGATATAAATAAGAATTAAGTTTCTAGGGTATCTCATCTATGTCATAACAGAACCACTCGAATGAAATTATGTTATTTGTGAACCTGTTTAAGAGTTGAGTTTGGCTGAAATAAAATGAACATATACTTGGGGGCAAGGGAGAGAGAAATAAGGAAGTGAGGTAGATAAAGATAGTCAGAGGAAGTACTGTGTTGCAGTCCTTAAAAGCTAAGTGGGCACTCTTAGATCTGATATCATTGGTGGTAGGGCACCATTACAGTTTTTCTGAGATAAAGTCATAAAACGAAAACATTTTATGGGGCTTGCAAAGGCAGTGTGGTAGAGTATACTGTAGAGAAATATTGCCTCCCAACATGGCGGGTAGCCTAGTCCAGGACCCCCCGGAGTCACTTCCTGGTTCTTCTTCTCCCTGAATCTCTGTTCCTGCCAACCTTAGCCCGCACGTGGGAAACTGCTGTTATTATGAAAATGCTCTGCCATAAATTTCCCCACCCTGTCTTTGTTCGGGACTCAGACTTTGGAAACAACTTCTTTGAGCCTGCCAGCATAAAATAAACAACCTGAACTTATAAGTACTCCAAGTGCTGCTTGGTCTTTCTGACAGGTGAATGGGTAGAGCCTTCTGCAACATTTGGAAGACAGAGCCTTTTCGCAACATTCGGAAGGTAAAGGCTTTCTGAAACATTTTGGTTCCCTGATTGGGAAGCCCAACCACGCTGGCCCTTTGCAGCCACAGGTTTGGGCGAGTGCAGGCGGTGGGTAGCAGGAGGAGCCATGGAGGGGAAGGTGCACCCTGCCCACTTAGGCCGTCTCCGAGACGACTGCATCTAGTCAACCCTGTTTTATGATCACCATCGGACTCATAGGAGGCTTGACAAGACAGGTTCTAGACCAGGCATTGGATATGGTAAGGTCTCAGGGCCCCACTCAGGCCCACCCAAGTGGACAGAAGGGGAGCTGATCACCTCCCAGGGACTCACAGAAGTCCCAGAGTCAGGAATTCAGGTGAGCAGGAATGTTATAACCTCTAAATGAATGTATGAATGTGTGAGTGAGTGTGCATCATGGAGGCTTGTCTCCATTGATCCATTTTGTGGCTCCACAGCCTTGGTTATGGAGTCTGAGTGGGCCCTAACCTGTGGTTACATGGTGATGTCATAAGGCATAATGGTGATTTGTCCTTGTGAGGACAACCAGGCCTGAAGCTTATATGGGTACACCTTAGCCAATATGTGCCTCAAAGTCCTGTGAGGGACACGGCCAGGTGGGCACTTGAGAGGTCTCTTTCGGGAGCCACCCCTTCATTTTGTCTGACTTGTGACACCAGTTATGGGAAACATGAAGTCAGGACACAGCAAACCCACGTGGTTAGGCTGCATTTTGAAAAACTTCAGAAAGGGCTTTTCTAGTGACTACGGGGTTAAGTTGACCCCCAGTAAGCTCTGGACCCTCTGTGAGCTTGAATGGCCCACGTTCCAGGTCAGATGGCTGTCGGAAGGGACACTAGATGTTCTTATGGTCCGTCGCATTTGGCAGGTCATTGCCGAGATGCCAGGATACCCAAACCAATTTCCATATATAGACTCTTGGTTAGAAGTCACCTGGACAATGCCCCCATGGGTGCAGGTCCTCTGCAATAGTAAGGGACAAGCTAGGGTTTTCGTGGCACAAACCCAACTAGGTCTGAAGCCTCAACCAAATAAGAACACTCCCCAAATTTGTGCGAGCAACCCTGAGGAGGAGCCACTTCTACCCCTACCATAAGTCCCACCAAGACTTATGGCCCCAGGAACTCCACCTGTGAACACTCCCCCTCTATCAAACCTTGAACTACTTATTCTGGGACCAGTGCCAGAGGAAGGTGACCCCATGTCCCCTGGACTGGTGGCAAGACTCTGACCATGTATGGTGGCCCTCCAGATGCCAGTGAGAGAGTCCAGGGAGCCAGACAGAAGGGACGAAGATGGCACTGTGCAACCTGGCAGAACCATGACCTATTACCAACCCTTCTCCACTACTGATCTCCTAAATTGGAAACACAACAACCCATCCTACTCTGAAAAGCCACAGGCAATGGCTGACCTACTAGAGTCCCTTTTTCAGACCCTCCACCCTACCTGGGAGGACTGTCAGCAGCTACTGCAGATTCTCTTTAATACTGAGGGGAGACGAAGGATCTTAAGGGAGGCCCGCCAATAGCTAGAGGAAACACACCTCAGCAGGAGTCTGATCCCAGAACCTGGGCCCTAATCACTGCCCCTGAAGGATGCTCAGCCTGGGACTTCATGATGGAGGAAGGGTGGGCCCAGATCCAGCGGTACCGAGAGACACTGCTCTGAGGAGTTTGGGCCTGAACAAAGAAACTGGTTAACATGTCTGTCTCCACAGTCACACAACAACCAGAAGAAGTCCCTGGGGACTACTGTGAGAGACTCTGTGAGGTTTCCTGGGTCTATACCCACTTTAACCCTGAAGCGGCTGAAAGCCAACAAATGGTTAATGTGTCCTTTGTGGCACAGGCAGCCCCAGACACGTGCAGGAAATTGCAAGAACTTGAACTCTTTGCGGGAATGAACATCACTCAGTTCTTGGAGGTCGCCAACAAGGTCTACATGAATCAGGACATAATAGCAGAAAGGGAGGCCAATCAGAGGATGAAGGAGAAGGTCATCCTCCTCACAGCCTCCCTGAAGGACCAAGGGACCGAAACCCAAGAAAGGAGCCAAAGAAGGAATGGCCACCTAAGGGGGGACTCGGCAGGCCCCCGCAGCAGCCAATCACTGCGCTTACTGCAAGGAGACAGGACACTGGAAGAAAGTGCCCCAACAGAGGGAGGACCTGAATGGCCAGTAGTACCAACGGGAACCCATGGAAAGGGATCTCATTGACTTGGCAGGACTGTACTCAGAATAAGAAAGACAAGGCTCTCTCCTTTTTGGCCCCCAAGAGCCCACGGTTAAAGTGAAAGTAGGGGCCAACCTATGATTTTCATGGTCGACACTGGGGCTGAATGCTCTGCAGTAACCACCCGGTAGGGCCACTCAGTGAATGGAACGCTACCATCCTTGGAGTGACTGGGAGCTGTGCCGCACAAAAGCAGTTCTGCAGGACCCACCTCTGTGAATTGGGAGGGCACATGACATGCCAGAGTGCCCTATTCCACTTCTGGGATGAGATGTTCTATCCAAGCTGGGGCTGTTGAGCTCTGAACCATGTACCTGCTAGTGTGGGTGGAAGACAACCCACCTGGGTTGGCCCACAACAGGGCCCTGATTATCATCAAGCTGCTACCAGGGACATGCCCACAAAGGCAACGACAATATTCGATCACCCAGGAGGCCCAACTCAGCATCCAGGAACACCTGATTAAACACTCCCTTGGTGCCAGTAAAGAAACCCGGGGGGTGGGGGGGTGGGGAATACCAGGCGGCCCAGGATCTCCAGGGAATCAACAAGGTAACCGCCTCCTTGCACCCCGTGGTTCCAAACCCGTACACTCTTCTCAGCCAAGTCCCTCAGTCTGCCAGGTGGTTTACCTGCTTAGACTTCAAAGACGCCTTCTTCTATCTCCAACTCATGGCACAGAGCCATCCTCATTTTGCCTTTGAATGGACTGATCCAACCACGGGATGCCAAACACAGCAACAATAGACAAGCTTTTATAGCACGAATCATCCAAATCCTGACAGAGGTCTTCAGCATCACATGGAGCTCCACACTGTATACAGGCCCCAGAGTTCAGGGAAAGCAGGGTGTATGAACTGCACCCTAAATGAGATTTTAGCCAAGTTCAGCCAAGAAACAGGTCTATAGGGAGCATGCCAGGAAACCTCTATCAATTAGGTGACAAGAGTATAGCGGAGCAACTCCAGGCCCTAGGGACAGTCCTTCCAGGGTTCTGACGCTATACTACAGAGAGGGCTCTCATCGCACTGAGTGACCCCATCCACCCCTTTCAAGTGGGCAACTTAGTCTGGGTCAAAGATTGGAAAAAGGAACCCCTCAGGCTGCATTGGGGAGGGCTTCACACAGTAATCTTAACAACCCCCACTGCTCTTAAGCTTTCAGGAATCCTCTCACGGATCCATCATTTGAGAGTGAAAAAGACCTACCCAGAGGAGGACCTGTAGACTTGGAGAGCTGAGCAGAACCCATTGGACCTGCTAGCCTTCAATGTCCATCTTGGACCTTTAAGGGAAAACTTTACCTGCCTTACCAGCCCTGCTGATCAGGGAAAATTTATTCCCTATGGGACTCTAATCCCTGACTATGTGCCCACAGTGCCTCGATGGGCAAAAACCAGACCCGCTGTAGGCCTCCCAGACTCTTTTTCCTCTGCAGCACCACAGCATACTGGTGCCTACCGGCCAGCTGGACCAGTATATGCATATGCGTTTTCCTGACCCCCGTATCTCAGTTCACACCAATGAAAAAATAGATACACTCTCTTGCTCTTTCCCTGCATTCAAGGAAGAAGCGAACACCCCTCATCCCCTTTTTGGAAGGTGCAGGAGTCCTAGCCGGAGTTGGTACTGGGGCAGGAGGGCTCGGTTCCTCATTTAACTTCTATTACAAGCTGTCTCAGGGGCTAAAGGAAGACATGGAGAGAGTAGCAGACTCCCTCCTCCCTCTCCAAAATCAAATTAACTCATTGGCTGCAGTCACTCTCCAGAATCAGCATGCCCTAGACCTCCTCACTGCTGAGAAAGGGGGTACCTGCTTCTTTTTAGATGAAGAACGCTGCTATTTTGTAAATCAGTCTGGGATTGTTGCCACCAAGGTTAAGGAGCTAAGAGATAGGATACAACAAAGAAAGAAGGGACTAGGTCTCATCAATTGGTCATCTTGGCTTTTGCCATTTGCTGGCCCACTGATCACTATGGTTATCTTGGTTACCATCGGCCCCTGCTTGATTACCTCCTTGGTGAAATTTTTAGAGATCACCATAACCAACAGGGCCACGGCCAAGATATTAGCCATGTGAGGCTATCAGCCACTAGAAGATGATGACGCCCTATAATAGAGGATATTCTCTCATTTAGGGCATCAAAGCGGGGAGTGAAGGGAGATTGTCACCCTCCTACTTCACTGATCACCCCCAGTTCTTCTTTTCCTTTCTCCTCGTCACCTTTTCTTCTTCCCCTTTCCTCCTTGAATACCCACTCCTACCAGCCCCAACTCACGTGTATAAATTACCCCTCTCTGCTTGTGCTCGGGGCTCAGACTTGGAAACTCCTCTGAGCCCGCGGGCATAAAATAAACAACCTGAACTTGCAAGTACTCTGAGTGCCGCTTCGTCTTTCCAACAACTGAACGGGTAGAGCCTTCCACAACATTTGGAAGGTGGAGCCTTTCTGCAACAGTCAGGTTGGCTAGAGAAGATTTCATCTGTGGTTTCCTTGCAGTTACGATCAAGTGGGCCCACCTCCACAGGAAGGAATATGGCTGGATTCAGGGTGCTCACTGTTTCCAATGTCACCCATGGGTTCTCTCACAGTAGGCCTTGGTAGTGTGCCATTGTGGCACTAGTGAGCCATTGGTAGACTCGCTGTTAGTGACCATGGTCACCAGTGCTCTGAGGCAGGGGGGCCATCTGGCAGCTATGGGGTCAAGTTGATAGGTAGGCCATGGGCCTTTGCCAGGGTCCGACAGTTTGGGTGAGGACTCCCAAGCCCACGTGTGCTTTTTCACAGACGAAAAGGTTGAAATTCCCAGTTCACATCCAGGAGTAACAGAGGTTGCCCTGGCTGAACGGTGCCATCCGCATTCAATTGTTGGGGGTCCCAGGTCTCCTGCAAGGGCATCTGGTATGTGGCTGCATGTTGGACTGAGCGTAGCCTCCTTCTGATGGATTCTGGGTCTGGCTGGGCAGGCTCCAGCTCATGTGGAGGGGAGGCTGGCAGTGGGGAGGCTCTCAGGCAGGTCAGCTGGTGCCCGTGGAGCAGTCAGTGCTGGGGGTGGGGGGGATCTGGTAGAGTGTATGGCGGAAGGGCCTGTTCCTCCTCTGGGTCTCCCTGATGAATTGGCTTCAGTGGTCTCCTTTTTAGGGGTTGAGCTATTAAAACCCTGCACTGTCCCTTATTGTTTGCGCAGAACTGAACCCAAGGAGGGAGAATCCATGCTATTTGCAACCATGAGTCTATGTAGGAAAACTGGTCAGGGGAGTCAGGACTCCCAGTGATCACTTTGTAAACTGCAAAGACCTTGGGGAGGTCTAAGGTCCCTTCTGGCGGTCAGCCAAGCAGTCAATTTCACAGAAAATTCGGAGTTTTCTTCACGTCAATTTGACACCATAGTCATCAGAATAACCTTTCTTGAAGTTCCAGATCATACAATCTAATACAGTTGGCTTGGACTGGCTAGGCCTCATTTCTTTATGTACCTAATGTGATCCTCCCAGGTGCCTTCCCATGTCCAGTGTCACAAAATGAACAAAGGAGGGGAGCTCCCACAGGAGGCCTGTCAGATGCCCACCTGACCGCGTCCCTCATAGGACTTTAAGGCCCATCTTGGCTAAGGTGCACTTGTATAAACCCCAGGCCTGGTTGTCCCCGAGAGGACAAGTCACCATTTTGCCTTATGACATCACCACGGAGCCGCAGGCTGGGGCCCACTTGGACTCCATAGTTATTGCTGTAGAGCCACAGACACAGTCATACAGTCACACATCCTCTTGCACAGAGGTTATCACATATCCCTCCCAGCCCCTGGGTTTTCCCTACCTGGCATCTCACAGTGGAGACTTATCTGGAGTCTGGAGTCATGAAGGGGTTAGTCTGTCTCTCCACAGAATCCTGACAGTTCAGGTCAGCTCTGGTTGTGGTGGCCCCCCCAGAGAAGGAGGTCCTGTAAAGGTTCCGCCTTGTTCAGCTCTGTAGACCTTCTGTTACCTGTCGGCTTCTGTTGCCGAGCCAGTGGCTTCCTGGTCAGGGAACCAAAATGTTGCGGCAAGACAGGTAACTGAAGAAGTCAAGTGGCACTTGGAGAATTGGAGAACCAGTTTTATCATGCCGGCAGGCTCAGAGGAGTTACAGTCTCCAATTTCTGAGCCCCAACTAACAGGCTTTTCGGACTCTTATAGGGTTGGGGTGGGGGCTGGCTGATGCATTAAGCAAGCAGGGTTACAGAAGCTAAATGCAGACATTAGGCAACTGGTGGGAGGAATGCGGAGGTGGGAGTTCACAGAATTTACATTAAATAGCTTACAGAATTTACTTTAAATAGCTTTGTCTGTAATTTTCCATTTCAGGCCTAGGAAGCAGGCCACAAAGCCCCTGTCACTGGGTGGTTATGTGACGGAAAACACGTGAATTACAAGTTTCAGGGTAATTATTTTTGTAGGGACATTCTTACGATTCAAGGCTAGGGACAGTCTATTTATTGTTCAAGGTTAGAAGTCAAGGAAAGTTGATTGAGAAGATGATTAAGACTATGGACTGGGAAAAAGGTGAAATTGAAAGCTGAAGAATTACGGAAAGGGAGTCTATAGTGGGGGTAGTGGGGAGGTTCCTTCATTTGGCCTGTATCAAAAGGACTACATGCCAGTGGAGGACAGAAAGATGCAGAATGATGGGGAAGCACACATCAAAAATGAAAAATAGCTGCTTGAATGAAATTGTGTGCGTGAAGACATGGAAAGCAGCTGCTTGAGTTTCCCTAAGGAACCAAGTGCAGCTGTTACTATTACCAGAAGTGGTGGGCAGTAATATGAGCCAGGAGTCAAAGTCGTTCAAAGTCAAGGACTGTGGCTTGAAAGTAGCCAGAACTGCCCATTACTTTAGGTCCATCATATTTTATATGCATATTTTCATGTCAGTGGAACAAGGAAACTAAAATATATATAATAGAAAAACAGAGTTTTATTGAAATTCTCTGGGCTAGACTGATCCTAGACTATATATGTCCTTGACAGAGATTTTCACTTGAAATTCAAGCATGCAGACATAGTATAATCAGCATAATATTATACTTAAAAAATATCCTGCATTGTTTTAGGGAGGATTTAAGTTAGTTTACAAGTATACATAAAATATAACAAGAACACATAAACTAAGAGTGGGACAAAGTAAAAGTGGAAACAGAGAGCAGAGGCATAAATCATTAAAAATACATGGGATGAAGAGAAAAGTTTCATACATACATTTGTCCCGGGTGGCCAATAGGGTTGGTGTTAGCCTTTAATCAATGACCTAATGCTGTACACATGCATGTCAAATTAAACAGAGCAAATTACTGGCCTGTTAGAAAGTCTGATGAACAGTTTGTAAAGAAAGAAACCTGATTGTATGGCTAAAACAGAAAAAAAAATTGAGACAAGGAAAATTTGGAGTAAAGGATGGAAAGAAAATTATGGCTTTGAACTATGACTTAAAGCACAGAAAATACACTGTGAAGTAAACTTTAGTAGCGAGCTGAAAGGCAACACATGTAAGTCAGAGAATGCAGACTAAAGGTCACAAAAGCATCTATTTCCCCTAGCTTTATAAGAAGTATGAAAAATTCTGATGTGAGTTAACACTGTTTTATGAATTTGAATTGTGAAGATTTCTCTTATTTTTCATCAATTTTAAGAAGATAGTGGGAAAGGAAAAAACAGTAAAATAGTAGTCGTAAATATGGAATTTAATTACAACCATAATAATATGCTAAAATACATGCTACTTTAATAATTAAAATGTGAGAGTTTTGAACTGCTTAGGAAAAACAAGAGCATTGATTTGATGGCTAATATTTGAAAATATGACATACTTTTAAATTCTATTTCTACCCTGAAATGTCTGTTTCAATTTACATATTAAAAAAATCTTCCTGGCCTTTTTTTTTAAAATTTATTTTTATTGTTAGACTTATTGGGGTGACATCTGTTAGCAAGAATTACATAGGTTTCAGGCATACAATTCTAAGTGCATTGTCAACTTGCTGTATAATAAGTTCACCACCTAATGTGACTTCTTTTTCCATTACCATATATTTAGCTTCCCCTCCCTCCTCTCCCACCCCCTCCTCCTTTTTAAAGATGCTACTAGGAAGGAGTTTACCTAACCGTTTTAACTACAGAATGAACTAGTTCAGAGATTGTTTTAACTATACCAGATGCGATGCTAAACAAAGTTTCCCTTATCTACTTCAGACCCAGCGAGCCAAGTGTATATCCACATAAGTCTCCATGTCCATATATAAAGTATTTTTATGGATATGGAGACTTACCTGGATATGCAGAGACATAACTATAAATGTAAGCGCCCCTAGTGATTCATCTGGTAGGCGTTCCCTACCTGCCCTTTAGCGGAGGGGGAAGCTTAGCAAGGACATTCCTCTTGGAAATCCGACCTGTTTCAAACACTTCGTGCAATCAGCTTTCAATCTAACAGGGCGGGGAGCAATCCCGAGTGGTCTGGCTGATTGGCCAGGCAGAAGAGCCCGGGGTGGTCAGCCCAGGGCGGGTTTACTCCCTTAGTTGCAGAAAGCGGTTTGCAATCGAGTTTAGGTTCCTCTTAGCTCGAGGAAGAGACCGCTGCTGCTCACAGCCGCCGGGACTTTCCGCTAAAGTATTTATTATTTCCAACAAAATCCACGCCTTGGTGGACGATCCTAGAAAGCCCGAGGTAGGGGCCCGCTAAATTGTGGAGCATATGGGGACAGTTCGCAGGAAGGGTCGGGCTCTCCAATTTCTTGAGCTTGGTCCCTGTGGGAGAGGGGCTTCGGAGGGAACGGAGCGGGAGATTACAACGGGGAAGGAAGTCCTTGGGGACCAAGTGGGATGAAACCTACAGTCACTCAGGGAGCTCAAGGAGCACCCTCAGCCTCTAGTTTTCGGTGCTAGCCACGCGAACTGGATTACGCTGTCCCGGGAGCGTAGAGCCAGCGTGGGACCGAAGCGGATCTCCGAGCCGCTGGGAGGTCTAACGTAGTCAGCCCTGTCCGCGGTGCAGGGAGCCGGGACGGAGAGCCTCAGTGTCGGCGGGCAAAGAGCAGAATATGCCGCCGCCCTCCAGCCCTGTTCGCGTGGAGGCCCCGCGCCGAGGAAAGCCTCTGAGGCGCCAATGGTGGCGGAAGCTGCTTTAGCGTCAGGGCGAGTACAAGGCGCTACCTCACGCCGCGCTCCAAGTGCGAGTAAAGCGCAGCCTCACCTAGGTCTCCTGCGAATCCGGCGTTCGGCTTATCGGCTGTGGTTTCTCCTCAGGTCGCAATGGATGTTGAAGGAAGCCAGAATGGACGAGCAGGGAAAAACTTCTTGAAAATGAACAAAAAAAGGTAACCAGTTTGTTTCCTTTTCCTACTTCACATGGCCCAAGGGATTTGGGCAGTTTGTTTCTAGCCTCCCGCTCTGAAATGAATGAAGAGATAATGAGGAGTTTAATCTTCAACGCTGGCGGTTGCTCCGCAGAAGTTTGCTGGCTGGCTTGAGCACAGCGTTTGCCTTGAGGAGCTTCTTCCTCACCGGTCGGGCTTCAAGCCAACGCTCACATCCTTTTCTGTGTTTTACAACCATAGGCTTTACAAGCCATGTACATCAGCCATGTCGTGTTGATCATGTCGTGCCTGACCCATACTGCTTGTGCTCTGCCGCTTGGGCCAGTCTCACGCTTCTGGTAAAACAGTCACGTAAATTTTGCGTGTTTGCGGTATGGCGGATAGGACAGGAGGCCAAAACTACATTTAGATGTTAGTATTTTTAGAAAGGCAGTGAATATCAGGCTCTTATAGGAGAAATTCTGAAAAGGGAAGACTCCAGTACCAAAGAAGACTACCAGCATGGTGTGAAATTATCCTGATTGTATGTAGAATTGGTAATGCAACCATGCAGGGAACATAATTACTATTATTTTTTTATTTTTAAATTTATTGGGGTGACAATGGTTAGTAAAAATTACGTAGGTTCCAGGTGTACCGCTCTACAATACATCATCTATGTGTTGTGTTATGTGTTCATCACCCAGAGTCAGTTGTCCTTCCAACACCATATATTTGAAACTCATTCCTTCGCTCCCAACCCCCTCTCCCCACCCCCTCTCCTCATACACTTGGATAACCACTATTAACATTAAACTATTGATTGTGTCCATGAGTTTTTGTTGCTTTTTTGCTTTCAGCTTTATGTTCCACAAATGAGTGAAATCACATGGTTCTTGGTTTTCTTCTGTCTGGATTATTTCATATTGCATGGTGGTCTCAAGATCCATCCATGTTGTCATAAATACCCCTATTTTGTCTTTTCTTGGGGCTGAGTAATAATTCCATTGTATGTACCACAGCTTTTTTAGCCAGTTATCTATCAAAGGACACTTGGCTGTTTCCATGATTTGGCCACTGCGAATAATGCTTTGATGAACATTGAGGTGCATATACCTTTGTGGACTAAGGTTTTCAAATTTGGGGGGTAGATACCCAGAAGTGGGATTGCCAGGTCTTTTGGTAACTCTATTCTTAACTTTTTGAAGAACCTCCGTACTGTCCTCCATAGTTGTTGTACCAGTTTGCGTTCCCAGAAAATAATTTTGAGTAAATTTAGATCATAGTGACAGGAAATTTTAAACTTCACAGAGTAGGTTCATTGTTAGTAGTAGTATATTGTAGAATAAAACAAATTAGTAAATATATTATTATTAGAAACAGTTTTTCAGTGTAAAAGAAATACAAATGTGAACATCAAATAATTTTTCTAAATGTTAAATTTGAATTGGAAATTTCAATATGAACTCAGGATTTTTTAAAAGTTTCATTTCTTTCCACTAAAAGGGGCAGTGACAACGAACATTGAGTGTCAGATTTGATTTCTAAGTATCATTCCTCACTAAAAGCAGTGTGAACCTATACAGAAATGATTAATTCCAAACAGGTCTGGTCAGGGAAATTACAAAGTGACTCTCTATTATCTTGTGGTACCCCAAAACAAGGAAGTGGAGTTTAATGAACTTTTCAGAAGAACACAGAAGTTGACTTGAAGGGGCTTCCACTGGCCGAATCTGGGATAATATGTGCAAAAAATAAATAAATAAATAATGACTATACTTGATTGTGAGATACTGAATACAATTTATTAATCCTTAATAAAGTTCTAAGGGGAAGAGAAAACCCAAAAAGTGGGAGAGGTAAAATAAAGAAATGTTCCTCATAGAAAAATGACAGCTAACATTTTGGAATCTGCATTGTTATAATTGATTCAAGCAAGGATTATTAATAGATCCTAACCCACTCAGAAAAGTTGTATGTAAGAATTATCCAAAATTCTAACTAATTGGAAAAAGAAAAGTATGCTCTCCCAATGCAGGTATTTTGCAGTTAGTATTTTAACCAAAGTGAACATTCCTGGCATCATTTATGGTGGAATACATTCTGTGTTAGTGACAAGACACCACCTAGGAAGTTTGTTAGCAAAAACATTTAGTCAGACTTCAAGATTGATGCTGTCCAATGTGAGCCACATTTGTAACTATTAATTTTCTAGTAGCAACATTAAAAAAGCAAAAAAAAAAAGTTCTAGCTTTGTGTGATCTTGGACAAGCTAGTTAGCTCCTCTCACCTGCAGTTTTCTCATCTCTAAAAGGACAGTAAAATGGGCCTGCCTCGCAGAGATTAAGACTAAATGAGATCATATATGGGTAGTGTTTGCTTAGCCAGCACCTCAGGAACATTATACATTCTCCAAAGTAAAGCAGTTTTAGAAAATGAAAAAAATAAATAAAAAGCTTAAAGCTAAAACTCAATTATATATGGCTGTTTTTCTCCTCTCATCCTGGTTCCAGAGTTACTGAAACCATGCCTTTACTGGGAATAGGGTGCCACTACATTTGAAGAGTTGTTTGTGTATTTTGTGTGTTTTTTTATGTTCATCTAACATCACTCCAAGGCCAAATAAGGAATTTGGATTTTTTTCAAACTCTGGAGTTTTTCCTTTAGAAGTCTCTTCAACTCTTTGACCTTGCTTAGTGTAAAGAACAAAGACAAAGATGAATTTACTTTTTGAACTTGAAAATCTGTGTAAAAATAATGTGGTTCTTCTCTGAAATAGTCTTTCTTTTGTACGTTTGAAAATACAGATGTGAAGGCTGGTAATGGTTGGTTTGCTTTCGTGTCCTAAGTGGCAGTTACCTAGAGTGCAAACAGGTTAGATTCACTTGAAGCTGGGCTCAGAATAGTAATTGACTTTGTTATGCCTGAGGACAGCTTTTTGCAGTTTGACCATATATTCTTTGTCCATAGCTTTTCTAGGTAGCATTTGTTGCCCTAAGAGTCCACTTAGGGCTCCAGACTTCCTTTCAGAATTAGATTTGTTCATAGTGATCTAACTTTTCTTCTTATGCCCAGCATCTGATTGCTGTTACTTTCTAGTGGTGAAGAGAATGATTAAGGATAATATCTGGGTAGTAGATAAAATATCTACTTCTGGAATTACTCCAGTGATAATTAAGGGGATTAATTTGAGAAAGCATGAATGATTTTCTAATTACAGTAAAAACAGGAAGCTCTGTTTTTTTAGTCTTACTTTTTTCAAATTGCAAAAGTCGAGTGTGTGTATATTTATCATAGAAAATTAGGAAGTACCAAAATCACAAGAAAGACAATATTTTGATAGAAATCTCAACCCCTAGTGATTATCATACATATAGATTTCTAAGATACATGCAAATATGCATACTATTACTCTGTTTTTTGTTTTTTTACTGAATAATATATTGTGGACATGTTATGAGCCTTCTGTTAATTTGGTAATTGGAAATGTATATAATTTTAAAACAATTTTATAATTCTATTGTTATTTTTTTAGTAAAAAAGATGAGAAGAAAGGACAGAAACCAACTGTCAGTCCATTTGCAATGGTGAGTTTTGAATTTATTCATTATTCAAAATGCTTTGGAAATTTGACTTTTTACCTAGAGAATAGATACTTCACCTTCTATAATATTTTCTTGGACAGGGAACCACACACACACACACACACACACACACACACCCCAAATAAATAAGTAAATAAATAAATAAATAACATGGTTTAATATTTTCTTGTAGAGTTTGTTAATGGCGAAGTAACAATGAATTGTTTTAACTTAGCTTATTTTCAGGGGAATGCCAATTATAACGTGCCATGTAAATTGAGCCTCATTAGCCACCCTTCTTGTCCTAGATTTCAGTATTCTCCTTATTAGTTATGTCACCAGTGATTTGTTATCTATGGCAAACACTGGGAGGATATTAGATCTCTCAGTCATCTGGGTAGAGAAGACCAGCTACACAGAGTGAAGTTCAAATAGGACACAAGGTACTCTGTCATCAATGGCTCTGAAATCCTGATGGGTTTGAGGTCAAAGTCCTAGGTACCCACATAATAGAAGTTTACAATGGGTCATTCATTACTGTGACTTAATACATGTCATCATTCTTATGTGCTGAATAACTGAACATCTAGAATTGAAAACTTTAATATAATTCTTTATCTCATTTTCTGGTTACATGGTAGTTGCTTAGAACCTTTTCTTTATAGTCCACTGGGAATAAGACCAGGGATTTTATAGATGTGGCTAGTTGATGGTCTCTCTCTACCTGAATCCTTTTTTTTCTAAGAGTGCAGATTTAGGTGAACTGTGGGATTAAAATGTGGAAGACTACTGGACCAATTGAGTCTGGCATAGCACACTATGTATAATTCAGTCATAACTCGATGACATTTTTTTTAAATGTGTGGGGTAGAGATAGACTATCTTGTAAAATGGATTTGTAAATTGAATATAAAAAATAATTACAGAAAGGAAAAAATAGTCACCAGCTTATACCCTAAGGACTCTGTGGTTATCTTATATGATCCTCATTTTCATGAGCCACATTGCTTGACTACGGCTCCACCTTTTATTTGAAATTTTTGGGAGATGAGACTATACACTTAGGTCGTTGTCAGAAAGACTACTTGAGTGATCAAGGGACAATTTTTATTTGTTTTAGATTTTACTCTTGTGTTCTTATATTGAAAGAAGCTTTTATGTTAAAGTCATTTTGAGACAAAAATATTTCTGTCTTTTGTAATTTAGTTTTTATTATTTGTAGCTTAAATTTCAAAACAAGTCTTACATTTTAGAAATTTAACAGACCTAATACACAGAGGTAATACTATCAATACAATTCAAGCCACAAAAGAATAAAAATCTGGAGTTTGAATGTGAGATAATAATAACACACATATAGCACCAAATGCCATGTGTTGTTCTAAGCACTTTATATATAAACTCATTTTTTCCATATAACTCCCTTTGAAATAATACTATTATTAATGTAATTGTACAGATCAAGAAACTTAGGCCAGACACATTAACTTGGCCAAGGATACACAGTGGGGCTAGGATTCAGACCTGGGAAGTTAATGTTCTAAATCACAGTGCACAGAATAGAAACAATATATTCCAGGGTTATCTGATCTTTTGGCTTCCCTGGGCCACATTGGAAGATGGAGAATTGTCTTGGGCCACACATAAAATACACTAAGGATAGCTAATGAGCTACAAAAAGGGTCACAAAAAAATCATAATGTTTTAAGGAAGTTTACTAACTTGTGTTAGGCCTTATTCAAAACTGTCCTGGGTCTCATGTAGCCCATGGGCCGCAGGTTGGACAAGCTTGTTCTAAGCCTTTTGACGAAGTGCTAAACTACCAATGTGGCTTTTCCTGTGTCTTTTTCCTGAAGAGGGGATATAGGAAACTGGGAACTTAATTTGTATATAAAACCTATAAACACAACGACACATTCAGAAAGTTTGAGAGTAAAATGCTGATGTTATTGGCATTATTTATTAATAACAGTATCCAGCTAATATAAAAACTCATGGCAGGGGCTTCTAAGATCCCCAGTTTTGATGATTCACTAGAAGAGTTCGCAGGACTCAGAATGTAATCATACTCATGGTTAAGTTTACAGCAGAAGGATACAAAGCAAAATCAGCCATGGGAAAAGTCACATAGGGACACTTGCAGGAGAAGCCAGGTATAAGCTCCCAGAGTCCTCTCCTAGTCCTCTCATACTTTTCACCCTCTCATTGAGTTATAGCAACATAGATGAAATGCTGTCCATCAGAGAAGCTCGTTAGAGACTCAGCACCCAAGGTTTTTACGGGGGACTGATCATGTAGGCACAACACATAGCAAAATTCCAGATTCTCAGAAGGAACCCAAATGTTCAGGATAAAGCTCATTGTTTGTATAAATGTAGTTCTGGCCACTTTTATCAGTTAGGGTGGTCTTAACACTATCCCGGTTCAAGTTCTAGACATCAGCTAAGGTCCAGACTTGTATATAGACCTTTCTAAACATAGCACTCTCAGGCTTGCAATGTTCACTGTTTTCTGCTACCATCTCTGTTCATTTATTTCTACTATGAGAGTTTTTAGCAGTAGAAAATGATGAAAAAAAAAAGGTAAGGAATAGATTCAAAATTTCTACTAGTCTTTATTTATATCAGGCATTGTTTTGACTTTTACAGACATGTTAAAGTAGAATAAAATCTAAAGCAAGTGAGGAAATAGGACAAATGGAAATAGGGCAGGAAGAATCCAAGTTGAGTTGCACCTCTTCCCCAAAGCACTCCTTAAAGATTGTATACTCTTGTTCTGTGGATTCAACCCTGAGCTTTCTATTTTATATATCTTATTGAAACACTTTTTTTTTCTAAATAGATAATAGATAACAATATTAAGTGCTTCCTCTCTACCAGGCATTTGTGAAGCACTTCATGTGTACTCTAGAGCTTATAATTTTATTTATTTATTTATTTGTTTGGTTGAGTTCCCTGAGTGGGGATTGAACCCAGGCCATGGCAGTGAGAGCACTGTAGCCTAGCCACCACACCACCAGGGAACTCCCTGTATTATATAACTTAATCTTCACAATAACCCAATGGTGTAAGCACATTTTGTCCTTATGCTCCAAATGATGAAACAAACTCAGAAAAGTTAAGCAACACATTTAAAGTCATAGAGTCACATAGCTATAGGCTAATAGTAAGGGGGCAAACCTACAATTCCATCCAGATCTGCTTAGTCTAGAGCCCGAGCTTTTAACAACTTTAATCATGTATGATAGGTTATGACTGGGTAAGCTTTTATCTGTCTGGAATTGAAGACCTCTTTGTTGATACTGTTATCTTCTGATCACCTGGTCATTCCTCAGAAATTAAAGACTTTATTACCTGGCTTAGTGTCTCCCTTTTCACCATGGTGTCCCTACTATTTTAGGTAACTTTTATGGTGTTATGATAATCACTCCTTGACTTTAACAGCTGCAATAATCTTTTCCTCCTCATCACTCTAGTTATCCACTTATGTATTCAGAACATGGACTTTGTTGTTATTTGAAACTATTGCCAGTGGTTCTCAACCTTCCTAATGCCGTGACCCCCCTTTAATACAGTTCCTCATGTTGTGGTGACCCCCATAAAATTATTTTTGTTGCTACTTCATAACTGCCATTTTGCTACTATTATGACTCGTAATGTAGATATCTGGTATGTGTTTTCTGATGGTCTTAGGCGACCCCTGTGAAATCGTCGTTTGACCCCCAAAGGGGTCACAACCCACAGGTTGAGAACCACTGAACTATTCTATCTCCAGAGAAACCGATTGAAGCAGTCGGCTTCAGTTAGCCAGCCATCTGCTTTCTTTTCAGTGTGCTCACTGTTCTCTCTGGATCTTCAGCTCCCTGACCAATCAATTTCCCATCAGCCCCTTCCTGTCTTCATTCTTTTTCTTATCCAGTTTAATGTAATGACTATCTCTTTAGTTATTTTCTGGCCCTAAACTCTAAACTTTCTTTCACCTGTCATTTGTCATATACAGCCTAGGCAAAATCGGCCCGTTGCTTTCTTGGTGTCTGAGCCCTGCCATGTGATTGCTGCAGGAGAAAATCTCACAACCGTGTACCCAGCACAGAAATTCTTCTCTTCTTGTTCTCACCAACTAGGTCAAGCCTCTGCTCTTTTCAAATTTCCCAATTCTTCCTCCCCGACCCCCAGCACCTCCCCTCACTCTTGTTGGATCATGTCTCCTTTTATTTCACAAACAAAGTGGAAACCACCTGACAGAAGTTCCTTGACTCATCTCTCCCAATAGACAAACATACCTACCTGTACCTGGCTCAGCTCCCTCTTCCTTCTCTCCTATATACAAGAGAGGAAGGATCTGGTTCTTAAAACTGCTCACTCATGTTTTGGCTCCCATATCTTCTTCCTTCTCAAGAACCTTATGTTGTTATTATTCTTTTTCTTCTGTATCTTCAGTCTCTTCTCCACTGAGTCTTTCCCATTGGCATTTACATATCAGCTATGTTTAATTTCACCTAGGCCCTCCTTAAAGCTGTTTCTTTCTATCTTGCTTCCCACACAGGAGTTGCTTTTGTTTTCATTCTCAGTTTCGCCTTGCAATCACTTCCTAATATACATTGACTTGGCTTCTCCACCCACTTGCCAAATTCAGTGGGCAAATTTTGATTCTGTTCTTACCTGTAAAAAGTAGCACTTGACATGGTCCACCATACTCTTTCTCCTGTTTGCTTCTGTGATGCTGCAGTCTGCTGATTTTTCTCTTAGCTCTTCGATTTTTTCTTGTGTCACCTTTGCCTACGAAGTTAGAATTCCTCAACCCCTTATCCCAGGAGTCAGTGATGGTGTTGGCATTTCTCTAATTTCACACAGCTATTTTCTAATTGTTTTCATGCAAAATTTTTTCTCATTTGAGTGTCATTTTGCACAATTATAGTAGCTTCTATCCATTTTCAGTAGTGTCCTTCTAGTTTCTAGTTACATTTCCCCCTCCATGTAGAATATTGGCATTTAATTGCTTCCAGTTTATTCACCTGTGCTCTCATTAGTCTTTGACCTCTTCAGTTCCAATGACCTTCCCCCCTGTTCTTGTAATTATACACGTGGACAAGGATCTGGGGCTTATCATCTTGGGGGAATTATATCTATGAAGCTGTAAACTCAAATGGATGTCTTCAACTTTCAGCTTTTGATTCCAAGTATCTTGGCCATTCCTTTTTATTATCTTTTTTTTTTTTTGAACTTGTATATTCATTTCCTATAGCTGCTTTAACAAATTATCACTAACTTTGTGAACTAACACAATTTTATTATCTTAAAACTCTGGGGCCGGAAGTCTGAGTGGGCTAAAATCAAGGTGCCACCAGGGCTGGATTCCTTCTGTAGGCTTTAAGACAAATCTGTTCCCTTCCTGTTTTCAACTTCTAGAGGCTCGCTGCATTCCTAAACTCATGGTCCCTTCCTTGCATCACTCCATCCTCTTCAGTCATCATGTATTCTGCTACTGACTTGGCTTCATCTTACAAGGACCCTTGTGATTGCATTGGGTCAACTTGGATAATTCAGGATAATCTCCTGATTTCAAGATCCTTAACATCTGCAAAGTCCCTTTTACTGTGTAAGGGAACATTCACAGATTCCTGAGATTAGAATGTGGAGATGTTTGGGAGAAGGGGGCATAATTCTCTCTATCGTACATAGTTAAGACTTTGCTCTCTCAGCCACTCTCTTTACTCCTAGTCGCCCTTCTTCATTTCTACTTTTCTAAAAATTATTCTACCCATAGTAGCCACATCTAATCACCTTATTTCTTTCCTTAAAACACTCTAGTATGCCTTTTCTTTACAAGTGGATCAGAAATTTAGAGTAGAACCCAAATTCCCTCCTAAGACTATAAAAGCTGTCCATCATCTGACCACTCTCTCATCTCTGATTTCACTATAAATACTTCTCCTCCACTCTTCTCTTGCCATAGTGATAATTCTGTTTGGTCCTTGAGATACACCAAACTTATATTCACCCAGGACCTTTGCATTTACTCTTCCTGCCTGGGATACTCTGTCTCTGAATTGTCACATGACTAACTGTATCCTTCCTGTCACTGAATTCTCAGTTCAAATGTTGCTTTTTCCCTAAGAAATGTTCCTGATCAGCCAGTCTAAGCCAGTTGACCCTGTTTACCACTGTGGTCTACGTTCCACGACAGCAGGGGATTTTGTATGTTTTCTTTCTTCACTGATATACTCCAAGTGTCTATAACAGTACCTGGAACTTAACATATTTAATGAATGTTGAATATATCTTCTTTTTACTATTTGCTCTAGAATTCAAGCTTTATAAAGACAGTTATCTTGTCTTATTCACTCTTGTTGCCAGTACTTAAATCAAACCTAGCCCTTATTAGGTGCATAATAAATATCTTTTGAATGTTAAATAATGAATGAATGCATGAATGAATGAAGTCACCAGCTTTCCTCTCAAGCCCAAGCACCTTGATAAGGTCATATTTTCCATCTAACCTGCTGAATATTACATAAACCACATTCCTGCCAGCTCTTTCTACTTCTTTGCCTGGGAAGCCCAACCCTGTCTCTCAGTGCTGATCAGCCTTCCTTTAATGTGGTTCTGGTTTATCTCCTCTGTCCTCCCTATCAGTATCTAACCAAGCATCTTCCATTTCCTGGTATTTAAAGGGCTGTAATTATAACCAGTGTATACCTTTGTCTTATATTTCACCTGGTATGTTTTAACTATTTTTTGTCTACCTGCTCCTTCACTCAAAGCTCCTGAAAAGTCTTATTAATTTTTATATTTCTAAACCCAGTAAGTTTCTGCTTATATTGTTTATTGTATTGTACACCAATAAGTTTCTTTTATTAAATCTCATTTTTATCCTCATAACAGCTATGTGAGGCTTGCTGTGTATGTGAATATTGTCCTCATTTTATAAATGCAGAAACTGAGGCTCAGGGTTATTAAGAGAATTTTTTCTCCTCCAAAGTCTCCTTCCTAGTAAGTGAAAGAGCTAGGACATTTCACTGAGGCTTTTGTCCTACTCAGCATAATCTTACCACTTTCCTCAAATCTTCTTACCACTTTCCCTCCAGAAACCAGTCTTGCCTCAAGTCACAAATAAATATGAGGCTCTGAACTCTTTCAAGTTTGTCCAAAATTTCTAAAATTCTTGGAAACTTGTTTGTTTGTATCTGTGCTCATTCTTAGCTTGTTCCTACTAGCTTGAGATGAAGAGATATACCTGTGCCTCTTTGAGAACCATCCTCCCTTAAATTCTATTATGAAAAATTTCAAACATATAGAAAGATAGAATAGTAAAATTTGTGCTCATATACCTATTGCCTATACCTAATAACTGTTAACACTTTGCCAGCTGTTTCATCCAAAATTATAGATTTTTTGATATTTTATACATAACTACCTCTGGTTACATCTCTCAAAATATTTCCTACAAAACATTATCCTTTATAATACAATACAATCACTATATTTAACAAAATGAACTGTAACTCCTTAATGTTATGGAATGCTCATATACATTTCCAGTTACATCCAAAAAATGTCTTATACTTGACTTGTTAAAAAAAATGGATCTAGTCTGTGATATTTGGATATTGTGTCTCCTGAGTCTAGAACAGTTTTCTCCTCTTTTTAAATGTCATCAATATATTGAAAAGACTGTACCAGTTGTCCTGTGGAATGCATCACCTTTTGAACTACTTTTATTTCTTCCTATGGCGTCATTTAACTTGTTTTTCCATGCCTTGCATTTCTTGTATGCTGAAAGTTAGTTTTAAAAAATTTAATACATTCATGTTAAATATTTTGGTTGAGAAAATTGCATACGAGATGCTATTTATTTCATGTCTCATCCTATCTGGAAACATCAGATGTCAGGGTATTCTACTTTTATGATATTACGTTTGATTACTTAGTTCAGGTGATGACACTGGATCACCCCATTGTAAAAGGATCTCAACCTTCTTGCTACTGTGAGGGGTCCTGAGACACCATGGAATATCTGTTTCACCTAATAGTTATAGAATCCATTGATGATCCCTCACTTCAGGTTCTTGAAACAGTGTTTCCTTTATTCTTTAGGACTTTGCTTCATCTCCATTTCCTTTCTGTATTTTCACCAGTCATCTTTGGGTGATTTATCTATAAACATATGTAAGACTTCATTAAATAGTTACCCCTTGACATTGCATCTCCCTCTAGTAAACACCCTCCCTTTCATTTTGCCCCAAGATCATCAAAAGGACAGTCAACGTGCTATCTCCATTACATCATTTCCAAATTATTCTTAATCCTGCTCACTCTTTCTCTCTTCCTGGATGTTCCTGTTCACTCCCAAGCCTTGTGCTATGCATGCTAGTGTCACAAAACTGTGCCTCAAACTCTACATGCTCTCCACCATACTTCCTGGATAGCAGCACTTTACCTAAAATTATAGATTTCATGATGTTTCAGATGAAAGTACTTCAGTTTTCATCAAACAAGACTGAATGAGATTTCTGAATTTGTTAGATTCCCTGTGAGGGAAGAACTTGACACTGAAGTAAAGAAAAACAAAGCTGTTTATGTGAACATCTAGGTGCAGACAGACTGGCCTGAGAAAGGCATCAGCTCAGAGTGGAGAGAGTGTGGATCATTTAAGGGTCAGGGCAGCCGAGAGGGTAAGTCTCAATCTTGGAACAGCTAGGTCATCAGGAGTTCGGTCCTAGTGGAGAGACATTCCGCCCACAAGTCTGCGGTTAGCCCATTCCTGGAACCTGCTGTGGGAATGTAAATTGGTACAACCACTATGGAAAACAGTATGGAGGTTCCTAAAACATTAAGAATAGACCCAGCAATCCTTCTTCCTGGTATCTACCCCGCAAAATCTGAAAATATTTATCTGTAAAGATACACAAGTAGGGAGTTCCCTGGTGGTGTAGTGGCTAGGCTATGGCTCTGTCAGCACTGCTGCGGCCTGGGTTCAGTTCCCAGCTAGGGAACTACCCACACATTGGAAAAAAAAAAAAAGATACACAAGTATGTTCCCCTATGTTAACTGCAGCCTTATTCAGAGTGCTTGAGGTTTCCTTTTTCTCCACAACCTCTCCAACACTTGTTATTCCTTTCATGTTGATAATAGCCATTCTAACAGGTGTGAGGTGGCATCACAAAAGATCCCTAATAGCCAAAGCAACCAATCAGCCTTGCTGCTTTTGTACCTCACACCCCAGGCGTGGATGGCCACAATCTTCTCTAAGCACGTTGTGATTTTACCTTCTCTGCTTACTGTTCTTTCTGGATGGAATGCCTTACTTGTTTCTAAACACTTGCTGAACTTGCAAAGTTGGGAGGAAGCATCACCTCCTCTCAGATGTTTTTCCATAAAGTGGGGAATGACCATTTGCTCAATTTCATATCTTCTCCACTTTGTACACTATGCTGTCAAATCGTACAGACTATACATGGCATATGCTTTTGTGCTTTGCCTTCCTCCTTCCCTTTAAACACTCTGAAGATGGATGTTCTGTCTTTCTTATTTATCTCTGTCTTTTATCAGTCATCAAATAGGCATTTAGTAAATGTTTATATTCATGACCTGCTTGTTTTTATAATGGCCAACAATTAGTTTTGGAGATCAGATGTCTTGGGGTGGTGATGAGAGAAATCCTTGCTTGTAAATTATCTTTTGTTGTCTTCTACTGAGTTTTTAAATATCTTGTCCACTTTAATAAAGCCATTAAGAGAAGAAAAATGATTTCTGCCAATTTTGTTCATCTTGGTTATGCTTTTTGTGGGGCGGGGAAGGCAGATGAATGCTTAGTTACAACAAAGTAGAGTGGTAGATTTAGCTTGTGTTTCAATGAAATATGACAAAAAAATGCCCAAAACAATCTCCCTTAAAACTTTTAATTTGTAAAACGGATGATGTTTTTGATCATGTAAAGTACATGTTATTAACCCAAACATAAGCTCACTCAATTACTTTTTTTTTTTCTTTTTGGTATGTGGGTAGTTCCCTGGCTGGGAATCGAACCCAGGCCGCAGCGCTGACAGGGCCAACGCCAAAGCCTTAAGCCACTACACCATCAGGGAACTCCCCTCAATTACATTTTTAAGAGCTAGAAAAATTTTAAGTGTGAATACCTAAGTATGTATTAGATATTCTTCCACCAGAGTTTAGTTTTCACTAATTACATTACTCAGCTTCACTTTTACTTTCTTGCTTTATGGACTGCCATTCACTATTGCCAAGAATTATTTTGCTCTTCATTTCTTCACTTGTTAATTTAATACTATTGCCATTTCTGACTATTGTTAAGTTTCTTGTAAGCTAACTTTAAGATTGATTTCTATCTCTTTGTAGAGTATACACACAGTCTAAAATTTTACTTTCTGCAGCTGTGTCTTTTATGTTGCTTGACTTTGATCTTTGTTTTGGTTTATATGCCCTGTCCAAACCTCTGTCTTTTTACCCAATTCCTCCCTATAAACCTGCTGACTGTGTATCTACATCTTATGTCCACACAACTACCTGCTTTGGGATTTATCCACATACTCCCACAGCAGGCTTCATTCTGTTTCTGTTTTCTTTCATTTGGTTTTCTTTCAGTCCTCAACGAGTTCCCTGAATTGTATAGGAGAAGTATTAATTGTTTCCCACGTGGGCCTGTCATAGAACCTGAAGCCCATTCCTTTTATTGTATCCTCTTTATCACCTTTTAAATCCAGAGAAGTCTCCTTTGTTCTTGTGCCTGCAGTGAAAGCGATTGAGCAGGTCTGCACTTGTCAGTTATTACGGCCATATTCTGTCTTCCCAGGAAATCGGTTGTTTGGCGAGCATGCCACCTTAACTCATTCTTTTCTCTTCTCACTATTGAGGCCTAGTTACATTAAAATCATTTTACATTTATGCTAATGCTATGATGCAGCAGACCTGTGGCCCAAGCCACATTTTAAAGAATAACAAAACCCTTTTCCTCAATAGTGTCTTTAGAGGGCTTTTGGCAGTCATTACTTTTCTTGACTATAAAATCTTGAGATAGAAAATGGCTTATAGTCTTGGAATTCAGAGCAACAAATACTGTATTTCTATTACTGTACCATTAAAGACTTTCATAGTTTCCCGGAGGAGTGTTCCAGCCCTCTCATCAAACCTCATGTATAAGAAAAGAAGACATACTTACTGAGTCCAATATGAAGAAGTAGGTCAGAACACAATAGAAGAATCAAGCTCCCATTTCTAAACTATTGCAATAGTTTAGCTTGGACCACGGTGGTAGCAATGGTAGTCTGAGAAATGTTTGAATTTGGAATACATATGGTAAGTAAAGCAATCCATCCATGAAACTGTATTAATTGTTCCTATTCTCTACATTTTTTCTTTTTTTAGTTTCGCTATTCGAATTGGCTTGATAGGCTGTATATGCTATTGGGGACTTTGGCAGCTATCATCCATGGAGCTGGTCTGCCCCTCTTGATGCTGATTTTTGGAAACATGACCGATAGCTTTGCAAATGCAGAAAATTCAAGAAACACAACTTTTGCAAACACTGCTAATCAAAGTAAGTGTTGTTTATGGTACTGGTTTTATTAAGTCTCTGATGAATGCTATTAATTCTTTACCCAGAAACATGCAGATAAATATTCTTACCAATTTGGGGTACTTATGGATCTTTTGCTACCTATCTGTGGGTTGAGAACCCTGTCTTTGTGATCCCGAAGGTCATATTGTTTACCTTAAGGCAGGACTACTGCAGTTTTGTGAATGCAGCTAATGAGTTAGGTCAGAAAATTTTATGGTAGGTTTGAGTTGTATAAAATTATGCATTTATTATGTCTCTTCATGGCATTTGACAGTAACTGGCTAAAGATTTTATCACCTTTGAATTGGCACCTTTCTTTTATACCATTCACCAAAAGAAGTTCTTGATGTA
Source organism: Lyroderma lyra (assembly GCA_004026885.1). Lineage (NCBI taxonomy): Eukaryota > Metazoa > Chordata > Mammalia > Chiroptera > Megadermatidae > Lyroderma > Lyroderma lyra. Next base: position 35,942 of record PVJL010006871.1, on the reverse strand, counting down.
CTCTAAATTTATTGCTTCCTATGGATGCTATACGAGGTATGATCCAAAGATACAGTGAATGTTTAAATAAAAAAATTATTACAATAAGACACATTGCTATTAATCTCCCTCAAATATTTCCATTTGCTTCAAATATACTTATCCCATCGTTATTACCACCTTCTGAAGCAGTTCTGATAGTTCTCTTTTGTGTATCTTTAGTTACGCTGTTGTGCTTGCCTTTATGTCCTGAATTGATTCAAAACACTTACGTTTCATGGTCATTTTGACTTTGGGGAAGAGCCAGAATTTGCATGGTGCCAGATCCAGTGTATAAGGTGGATGAGAACACCATAATGTTCTTATTTGATAGAAATTGCCGTACTAGAATTGATGTGTGACCTGAATCTGTTTGGGTCTGATTAAAAACATATGGTGAATGTTTAAATAAAAAGAATTTTATTACAGTAGAAGACACAGTGCCATTAATCCCCCTCAAAATACTTGTCCTCACTTTGAACCCTGTGTCTTCTATTGTAATAATTTTTTTTTATTTAAACATTCACTGTATCTGTGATCACATCTCATATTTGGCAATATTCTTTGGAGTTAATTCTCTGACCATTTTTCAGTGGAAGAATAAAAAATTTCAGTGCTCTGTGGTTGCTCTCCAGCTCTTAAGTGTACATCTATGCCCATTTTGATCTTACTTTTAATTTTTAAAAATTTATTTTTCAATTACTTTGACATGCAAGATTAAATTAGTTTCAAGTGTACAAAAGAATGTATTAATTAGACATTTGTATACCTCACAAAGTGATTACCCTGGTAAGTCTATTACCCATCTGCCACTGTGCATATTTATGACAATATGATTGACTTTATTTCCTGTGCCGTATTTACATCCCGTGACTATTTTTTTTTCAATTATAGTTGACATATAATATTATTTTATATCAGTGTCAGGTATATATCATAGTGATTAGACATTTATATAATTTATGAATTGATCTCCCTGATAAGTCTAGTACCACCTGACACTATACATAGTTTTTACAGTATTATTTTCTATATTCCCCATACTATACTTTGCATCCTTGAGACTATTTTGTCACTACTGATTTGTACTTTTTAATTCCTTCATCTTTTGCACTTAGTCCCCCACATCTCCTCATGTGGTGGTAACCATCAGTTTGTTCTCTGTATCTGTGAGTCTATTTCTGTTTTGTCTGTTCGTTTATTTTGGTCTTTACATTCCACATGTAAGAGAGGTCATATGGTATTTGTCTTTCTCTGACTTATTTTACTTAGCATAATGCTCTCTAAGTCCATCTATGTTGTCACAAATAGTAGGATTTCATTCTTTTTTATGGCAGAGTTATGTTTCATTTTATATATGTACCACTTCTTTATCCAATCGTCTATTGATGGGTATTTATGTTACTTCCATATTTTGGCTATTGTAAATAGCAGTGCAGTGAACATAGGGGTGCATATAACTTTTCAAATTAGTGTTTTGAATTTCTTTGTATAAATTTTCAGAAGTGGAATTCCGGGGTCATAAGGTAGTTCTATTTTTAATTTTTTGAGGATCCTCCCAACTGTTTTATATAGTGGCTGCACCAGTTTGAGTCTCAACCAGTAGTGCTTGAAGGTCACATTTTCTCCACATCCTTGCCAGTATTTGTTGTTTTTTGGTTTATTGATGATAACCATTCTGACAAGTATAGGTGGTATCTCATTGTGGTTTTAATTTGCATTTCTCTGATCATTAGTGATGTTGAGCATCTTATCATATGTCTACTGGCCATCTGTATGTCCTATTTGGAGAAATGTCTACATATTCAGGTCCTCTACCCATTTTTTAAATGATTGTGTTTTTGGTGTTGAATTGTATGAATTCTTTATAAATATTGGATATTCACTCTTCATCAGATGTATCATTGGAATATCTTCTCCCATTCAGTAGGATGTCTTTTCTGTTGTTAATGGTTTTCTTTGCTGTGCAAAAAGTTTTAGTTTGATGTAGCCTCATTTGTTTATCTTTTCTTCTTTTTTCTTTGCCTGAGGAGATATATCAGAAAAAAAAATATTACTAAGGGTAATATCAGAGAATTTTCTGTCAATGTCTTCTTTTTATTTTTTTTAGGGTACTTCCCTAGCTGGGATGCCAATGTTTTCTTCTAGGAAATTTTGGGTCTTACATTTAAGTCTTAATCATTTTGAGTTTATTCTCATATATAGAGTAAGAAGGTGGTCCAGTTTCAGATTTTTTGCATGTTATTTGTCCAGCATTCCCAGCACCATTTATTGAATAAACTTATATTTACCCCATTGTACATTCTTGCTTCTTTTGTCATAGATTAAATAAGCATATAGGCATGGGTTTATTACTAGGCTCTCTATTCTGTCTATTCTGTTTCATTGGTTTATGTGCCTGTTTCATGCCAATATGACGCCGTTTTGATTGCTATGACCTTGTGGTATAATTTGGTATCAGGTAGCATGATAATGTCAACTTTCTTTTTTCTCAGAACTGCTGTGGCTATTCAGGGTCTTTTGTCATTCCATATAAATTTTAAGATTATTTGGTCTAGTACTGCAAAGAGTACCTTTGTTATTTTGATACGACTTGTATTGAATCAATAGATTGCTTAGGATAGAGTGGACATTTTAACTATGTTAATTCTTCCTATCCATGAATATGGTATATGCTTCCATTTATTTATATCTTCAGTTGCTTTCTTCAACATCATAATTTTCTAAGTAAATGTCTTTTACTTCTTGGTTAAATTTGTTCCTAGGTATTTTATTTATTTATTTATTTATTTATTTATATTATTTTTTTTTTAGAGGTAAAACAAAAAGATAGTTTATTGAGAGAAAGTACACTCCAAAGATGTAAGAGTGGGCTTGAGCAGGAAAATAGCTCAAAAGCCTCGAGTGGCAAAGGGAAAGTACACTCCTAAGAAGTAGGAGTGGGCTCAAGCAGGAATATGGCTCAAGAGCCTATTTTATTTTTTTGATGCAATTATAAATGGATTGTTTCCTTAATTTCTCTTTCTGATAGTTTGTTAGTGGTATATAAAACTCCAATGAATTTCTGAATATTAATTTTGTATCCTGCTGCTTTACTAAATTTATTTTTCAGTTCTCACAGTGTTTTGGTGGTATCTTTGGGTTTCCCTTTATACAGTGTCATGTCATCTGCAAACAATGACAGTTTTGCTTCTTCCTTTTTAATTTGGATGCCTTTTATTTCTTTTCTTGTCTTATTGCTGTGGCCAGCAATTTCAATACTAGTTGAATAAAAGTGGTGAAAATGAACATCCTTTCTTGTTTTGGGTCTTTAGGAGAATTTTTTTATCTTTTCCCCATTGAATATGATGTTAGCTATAGGATTGTCATATATATCCTTTATTATGTTGAAATATGTTTCCTCTATTTCCACTTTGCTGAGTTTTTATCATAAATGGATGCTGGATTTTGCCATATACTTTTTCTTAATCTATTGATAAGATCATATGTTTCTATCTTTCATTTTGTTTATGTAGTGTATCATGTTAAGTGATTTACAGATATTGAGACAACCTTGTATCCCAGGAATAAATCTCACTTAATCATGGTGTATGATCTTTCTAATGTATTGCTGAATTCAGTTTGTTAATATTTTGTTGAGGAATTTTACATCTGTGTTCATTAAGGCCTACAGTTTTGTTTGTTTGTTTTTTTATATTGTCTTTCTGATTTGGGAATCAGGGTAATGGTGGCCTCCTACAGTAAACTTGGGAGCCTTTTTTCCTCTTGAATTTTTCGGAATAGTTTGAGAAGCATAGGTGTTAATCTTCAAAGGTTTGGTAAAATTTACCTGTGAAGCCATCAGATCCATTGTTGATCCCGTGGCAATTCTCAAAATGTCCATAGAATACTGTGGCCAGCTGCCATTGACTTCAGGACTGCAGATCCCCAAGAGCTATCCAAGAAAGATTGCAGTGTGAGCCAGGGCTGACTTCCCACTGCTAACATGTCCTAGGCGCCTGAACAAGCTGCTGTGGGCTATCTGCTGTTGGAATAGACTCCTGCAGTATGTGGGCAGGGCTAGCCTTCCAGGTGCCAAGAGTGTCCCTAGAAATTCTGTACAAGCTGGGCAAGGTGAGGTCCTACAGAGTCACCAGAGTGGGGGGTGCAGAGTTCTCCAGGCCAGTACAGTTTCAGATTTGGCCATATGGGGAAGGGCTCAACACAGGGATAGTGATGACTGTCCTGCCTGTAAGCTACACATGAGGTAGGCTCCACACAGAGATAATGATGGCTGTCCTTCTAGCCCTCGCACAGAAGCCACAAAACTCAGTCTTTCCCTGAATTTCTAGGGCACTTCTTCAGTTGTCACCCCTCTGCCAGAGCCCAGAGTGTGTTCTTGTAAGCAAGTCTGTGGACAGGCCTTTTAAAAGGTCAACTGAGTTTCCAGCCCCTTCCATCTCACTGGGTTGAATGGAATCTTCACTGAGTTTCACAGCCAGATGTTGTGATCACTATTCCCAGCACTGCACCCGTGGACTAGGGAATACAGTGTGGGTCTGGGACCCCCTCACTTTTCAGGTGTCCCTCCTTATGTTCTGTCACTATCTGTGGGTTTGGGGTAAGTCCATTTTACAGCTCTGCCCCTCCTTCCAGTCTTGACGTGGCCTCTTCTTTATCTCCTTAGTTATAGAGGTTCTGTTCAGATAGTCTTCAGATGGTTCTTGAGGTTGATTGTTCTACAATTTAGTTGTAATATTAATATGATTATGGGAGGTGTCTTGCACAGCATTTACCTATTCTGCCATTGTTTTTTTCTCCATCCTTACCCACTTTTTTTTTTATGAAGTCCAGACATAACACATTGATCTAATAGTGTGGGAGGTGTTACACTAATCATGTACTGCATCAGCAGTATCCAACCTTTTGGTTTCCCTGGGCCACATGGGAAGAAGAATTCTCTTGGGCCACCATAAATTATACTAACACTAACAATAGCTGATGAGCTAAAAAAAGTTCACAAAAAAAGTCTCATAATGTTTTGAGAATTTGTGTAGGGCCACATTCAAACCCGTCCTGGGTCGCAGGTTGGATGTGCCAGTACTACATAGAGGATAGTGGCTGAGCTCATGTATATTAAAAGGGAAATATTGGGCTATTAAAACAACTGTTGGAACTTGATCCAATCTGGGAAGAGCTGACCATTAAATAGCTGTCTGATACTTAGAGACCTGAACTCTGATGGGCCACAGTATATAAACTTGTGCTATGTTCATTGTTTGTTTTTTTTAAATCTGCATTAACACTTGCATATGCTACGTTTCCATCACCCAGATATTAATTGGCTCTTACTCTTTTAAGAAAGCAATTGATCTATTTAAGTACAAGTACTAACCATTGTTGTACCTCTTAGGCTTTACCTGGACCACATACACGGTGCAGCAGAAGTAACACCCTATTTTACGAGCTGATAATCTATATCAAATCTTTCATTACAAAATCATAGCCATGTAACATAACAATATTTTAACTACTTAAAAAAAGGCGCTACTTCTGCCAGACCCTGTACAGACAAGTGAGATGGACAATAATCTGACAGTTACCTAATAGCATGCATGAATTCCCAGATGTTGGTCAAAGTGTGGACACTAGCTGCCTACTAGGCCCGTGTGTCTACATGATGATCAAAGAATTCCAGCCAGATAATATCTGTAGCATCATACCTTGAGAGCTGGTATTTGGACTTTATCTTCATTGATGTCAGGATCATATGGTTTCCAATTGGGGTCATAGTTTACATTCATTCCTTGTCAATCATTTTAAGTCAGCTCACTCTTCCAATCTTGGGAAAACTTAGAGAAATATTTGGAAATTTGCCTATGTCAATCTGTTAAGAGGTACTGTATTTAAGGATCAGGTAGCAAGGCTGTGGAATCGGCCTGCTTGGCTCTAAAACCCCACTTTTACCACTCTTTAATTTGGAGTATTGGGGAATTTCTTCATAGTTTAATTTCATCTTCTATAAAATGTTCAATAACTGTAGAACCTACTTCATAGTGTATTATAAGAATTAAATGGATGTGTAATTTAGGATCTAGTCATAAAAAAGTACTCAACTAATGTTAATCATTATAATTAACCAGAAACTCATGCTTTCATGTTTCTCACAAATGTACTTACATAACTTGCAGTGATGATATGGTCCCTTGTATCACTTCATCTTTATAGAACTCTGTGATACGACCTCAGTTTTTGAAAGTTTGGGCCATACCCATAGTTACTCAGTACCTGTTACAGATGTGAATTCTCATCCCTTTCAGCAGCCTTTCCTTAGTAACTATGGACCATTAGCAATGCCTTTCAGGGGAGGCAGGGGTCCTCAAACTATGTCCCATTGTCTAAATGTGGCTTCTTGCCTCTCTTGTACCACTTGTGAGTTAAGAATGGTTTTTACCTTTTTAAATAATTGAAATCAGTCAACAGTCAAAAGAAAAAGAATATTTTGTGACACAAGAAAACAATATGAAATGAAATCTCAGTACCTGGAAATAAAGTTGTAATGGAGCACAGCCATGCCCATTCATTTGCTTATTAACTATGGTTGTTTTCACACCACATTGGTGCAGCAACATAGTTGTGATAGAGACCATATGATCCCCAAAGCCTAAAATATTTACTATCTGACCCTTCACAGAAAAAGGTTGCCAATCTCTGAGATAGAGTATGGAGTAAATGGTTATTATCTTCAATCAATTCATCAGTTAATTTGTTATTAAAGCATTCTATGTTCCAGCTATAGTATTTGTCCTAAGTTTTCATTCTCAACCCCCAAGAAACCTAGTACAGTGAGAGAAATGGAGAAGTGAACCGACAAAGACAGTTGGATATGATTAGTGCTGTGATACAGAGATACACAAAAGGCTTGGGAAAAGGGAGCAAGGGTACTTGACTCCATATACAGGAATCATGGGGGGCCTCCACGAGGAGGTAATAACCAAGTTTTGTCAGCAGAATACTTCACTTGAGCACAAAATAAAAATATTCTGTGTAGAAAGTGAAATTATTTAAAAATAAATGTTAAATAAAAAAGAAAGTTACCATATTTTGCCGTGTATAATGAGCACGTTTTTGCTCAAATTTGTGAGAGAAAAATAAGGATGAACATTATACATGGGCAGTACTAATTTCCTCTCTATATGTGTTTTTAATTCTTTTATTTATGCTTGTGAGTTAAAAGTAACTCCAGAAATCAATGTTAATGTCCATATGCAAAATAATACCCTGGAATATGGTAAGTATCTTTTTAATATAAAAAATTTTACACTAAAATTTCTTATACCTTGTATGTGTTCTTGTATTTTGTAATTATTTGTTACATAAATTTTCTGTACCATAATATGTTAAGAAATAAATGCTAAAATTCTTTTATAATACAAAAACAAGTACCTAAATATAAACAAAAATTTGAATAAAAGTATTAAAAAGAAAGATTTCTTTTCCCTGAAACTATGGTTCAGTAATGTGAATGCCTATTATACATGGGAGCCCCTTATACACAGCAAAATATGGTAATACCCTTCTCTCACTTGCACTCCTTACTGCATTACCTTTGTATATCCTTCCATATCTTTTCCAAGGCAGCATGTTGTCTACTATAATTTTTACTCTGGGACACTCAGTACTCTGTCACGAACTTGCTTATCTATTGATTCAGACTGTCAGATACTGTGAAGACTGCCTGGATGGAAAAATAGCATCAAAGGTTTTGATTCTGGTCCTTTGATGAGGACAGATGAACTCTGTGATGCTTCTGGAGGGAGAACCAGCCTACTGAACTCCTGGAGCCCCAGACACACACAGACCTTTCTTGTCATTCTCCAGAAAGAATCTCATAACCTCTCCTTGCGGGTAGAGTAGGTACCAGAGGCTCTTTGTTGGACAAGAAGTATTCCTTCCTTCAGGAGACTTGGATTTGCCAAGGCTTTTGAAAGCCTCAGAGTTTTAAGCTAAACCATAGGATTTAACTAGACAGTCTAAAAACTTTTTGAGTGAGCGGATCCTTCTCTGCTGTTGCGCTAGATTCCTCATAAATTTTCTCTTCTAATGGCTCACCCTGATTATCACACACCTGCCTTTGTCCTGCTCTTTTTATGGTGTACCTGATTTCCTGACACCCAACTTTCCACCATCTCCATCTTCTTGGTAGCTTTTGCTTTTCTAAAATCTCTCATAACTTGGGCCTAGGGAACTCACTGGTCCAGCCATACCACTTGTGTGAACAAAGCTTAATGACTACTGAATTTCTGTAATATTCTGTGAATTCTCACCTTCCTCATGAGACTGTCCACTATCTGGAAATAAAGGTATTGTATTTTTGTGTTCAAGGTGACAGGTTGGGTACAAGTGTAAATGACATTAAGTCTGTTGAAGAAATGATACTGAATCTTGGTTTAAAGAGTAGGACTAGAGATTTGACAGTATTTGAGTTGTAGGGATATTAAATCTGAGATAGGATATAGAGAGTAGAAGGAATTGGAGACCTAAGCCTTGAGGAAAGACTCAAATGTTTAAAAAAACTAAAATGAACATTTATTTAACATTTAATATGTGCCAGACACTGTTCTTAGTACTTTATGTGTATTAACTTCTTTCCTCCTTTCAAGCACATAAGGTTGATACTCTGACCATCTATACTTTACACAGGAGGAAAATAGGCCCAGCGGGTTGAAGAAATTTAAATTGTCTGAGGTCATAGAGTTAGCAATTAGTCAGTATATGAACCCAAGTAGAATAGCGTAAAGTTTGTGCAATGAAGGAAATGGGGACACCCAGTAAGGAAGACACTGGGGACATGCACATCCAGAAATTAATGGGCATGGGGGAGATTTGCCAGGTCTCGTTGTGGTTAACACCTAGAGATATACTTTATGTAAGTTCCTGATTATTTATTGTTTCTAATGATTCAGTTTATGGTACATCCACATTGGCAGCCTTTTTCCTTCTCCAGAACTATACATGGATTATGGTTATTTGTGTTTGGTCTCCTACTATATTGTGGGCTGAGGAAGGGATAAAATGAGACACTCAGATTCAGATAAAAAGAAAAACTCTCACTGTTTTAGAACTTACATGAAGAACTTCAAAACTATTTGTAAAATGGCAATTCTCAAAATAATATCTATATTTGCTACTTAAATTATTAGTGCATACATCTTGTGTAGATCTGGAATGTGTTTTTCAAGACTTTAGTATTGTAAGCAAAGTAAACATTACCATCTGTGTCCTCAATGCCAGCATTATGAGTATGTGCCATACTAGAATGTTAGCTGATATTTAAATTCTAAGTACGTACTTTATAAAAATTTCCATAATGGATCTGTTTTTCTTTCACTCCAGGCTTTCTTCTGGGGCTAACCATTTCATTGGAAAAATTTTTAGAGATAGATTTCTAGAACATTGAGTACCAAATAATGGCATATACTTCAAAATTAATTGTTTAGTGTATGGCAGTTTATTTTCTGAGTTAACACTTGAAATATGGCTAATTTTTCTAGAATTAGTATAATATAGTCAGATTTGTTTTTTGGTTGTTAGTGATGGAACGCTTTTTCACTTAGAAAGTAGATTAGGTACAGCATAATATCTACACTATGGTATAAAAACAGCAAAACATTAATGTAGACAGACAGTACCTGGCTCATTCTAAATGCTTAAAGGTGGGATGAATGGTAGAAGAGGAAGAGACACAGAAGGAGCTGGTTCCACACCTGAATGTAGTGGTTAAAAATTGAGAGGGATGTCTTGGCTTTGGCAGTCCTCCCAGAGGAGCAGGGGGTCCCAGCCCCACACCGGATTTCCTAGTCCAAGGTTCCAGTGTTTGGAAGAGAAGCCCACAACTTATGACTGTAAAAGCTAGTAGCATTTGTGGCTGAGTTAGATGAAGGGCAACTAGAGTCCGAAGCTTTCCTCTTAAAGGACCCATGCACACGGACTTACTCACAGACTTGCTCTGAGCTCCAGCACTGGGGCAGCAGTTTGAAAGGCACCAGGCACATATAGGGAGGAAGTGAATTGTCTGGCTTCTGAGTGAGGGCTGGAGAGGCATATAGAAGTGCTGGCAGAAAGCTTTTATTTGTTGAGCTCTCTCCTCTTCCAGCTTGCAGACATAGTTAGCCACTATACCTGAGGCTCCTCAACCTGGCACCTGTGGTTCATTTTGCCCTGGTGATTTCCTGAGACTTGGCTTCACCCAACTTGTGGACCATTGCCCTCCCTGCCCAAGCCTCTTCCAGTGGCTTTTCCATAAAAATGGCCTGTCTTGGTTCATGCTGTGGACTTTCCTGAAATCTCTCAAAGGTTCACCAAACCCAAACAAGGAGCATCTGGCCTCAGCATGCCCCATAACGCTTGCTGAGCAGTCGCAAGCCTGGCACTCTTGGCAGGTTCACAGCTTAGTTTCTCCCAGGCACCTGCAAGCCTGCACATGCAACGGCCATCTGGAGATTGCTTTGTGATTCATGTCTACTGGCCCTGAGCAGAGCACAGGCTGCAGCTGAACTTGGCCTGCAGTGGAGCCCCTCCCAGGAAACCCCAGGTCTTGATCACTTAGTGACCAGCTTTGGACCCAGGTGGAATACCATCTGGCTGCCTCCATGGGTGACAAATCCAAAGAGCACACTCCACAGGCACCAGAGCCCTGCTAAAGTGAATTCTGTTCCATAGGGTTAGCCCTTGCAGCACAGTTCCTCTACTGTTGTCACAGCCAATCCTCAGAACCAATGAACCCAAGTGTCAGTTCCCCTTATTGATGTACATACAGCAACCAAAGGTCAACAACAGCAGGAGGGCACACATAACCCACACATGGTATATATCTGGTGCACCTGGCTTTTGTTAACAGGGAGACTGTGCCACTGAGCCCCATAGGACACCTACTACGTAAGGCCATTCTGCTAAGACTGGGAGACATACCAGCCTTACCTAATAATTAGAAACAAACATAAGAAGGCAGCCAAAATGAGGACACAAAAAACATGCCCCAAATGAAAGAACAGAGCAAAGCTCCAGAAAAAGAGCCAGACAAAATGGAGACAAGCAATCTACCAAATGCAGAGTTCAAGACATTGGTTATAGGGATGCTCAGTGATCTCAGTGAAAACTTTAACAAAGAGATAGGAGGCATAAAAATAAATATAGAAACCATAAGAAAGAACTAGTCAATAATGAAGAACACAATAACTGAAATAAAGCATACATTAGAGATTATCAATTGTAGATTAAGTGGAGGATTGAATTAATGATTTATAAGTTAAGGTAGTAGAAAACACCCAAGCAAAAGAATTCAAAGGAAAAAATCCAAACAAAAATGAGGATAGTGTAATGGGCCCCTGGGACAATATCAGATGGATCAACATTAGCATTATTGGGTAGTAAGAAGGAGAAGAGAGGAAGAAATTGAAATCCTATTTGAAGAAATAATGATAGAAAATTTTTTCCACTTGTAAAGGAAATAAACATATAGGTATAGGAAGTGCAGAGTCCCATAAAGGATGAACCCAAAGAGGCCCACACCAAGACACATCATCATCAAAATGCCAAAGGTTAAAGACAAAAGAGAATCTTAAAAGCAGCAAGAAAAAAGCAGTCAGTTACCTATAAGGGCTCCCATAGGACTGTCAGCTGATTTCTCAACAGAAAGTTTTCAGGACAAAAAGGATTGGCAGGAAATATTCAAAGTGATGAGAAGCAGGGACCTACAGCCAATATTACTCTACCCAGCAAAACTATCGTTTAGAATCAAAGTATAGATAAAGAGCTTCCCGAACAAGAAAAAGCTAAAGGAATTTATTATCACAAAACCAATATTACAAGAAATCTTAAAGGGACTTCTTTATCCCTTTTCCTGTTTAGAAAAAAGAAGTGCAGCTCGCTTGCTGCTTTCATTTAATTTTACGTAAACATGCTCTTTGAGGCAAACCTGACTAGTTTTCAATGTGAAAATAAAAAATGAAAACTGTTCTTGGAATTATTTCTAAACAGAACTTGTCTCTATCCTAATGTAACAGAAATGTATATGATCAATAATTAACAATTTGGGGGATAAGCTCAGGACTGTAATCTGTTAGTTATTTCAGGGTAAACGCTGAACCTGCAAGTGCCACTGGTGAGTATTCTTGGGGGGAAATGGGAAAAGGGTTAAGACAAAAAGAAGATAAAAAGTACGAATAATAAATTGGCAATAACTATATGTCTTTCAACAGTTAATTTAAATATAAATGATTTAAATGCTTTAATCAAAGATAAGGTGGGTGAATACATAAAAAAACAAGACCCTTATATATACTGCCTACAAGAGACTCACTTCAGATCAAAAATACATACAGACTGAAAGTGAAGTGATGGAAAAAGATATTTCATGAAAATGGGGGGAAAAAAGCTAGGGTAGCAATACTTATACCAGACAAAATAGACTTTTTTAAAAAAGGCTATAATAAGACACAAGGAAAGACCTAGTAATTCCACTTCTGGTTATTTATCTGAAGAAACCCAAAACACTACTTAGATGTGATATGTGCACCCATATGGTCATTCCAGCATTATTTACAATAGCCAGGATATGGAGGCGTCTTGGCTGTCCATCAATGGATGAATGGATAAAGAATAGGTGGTATATATACACAGTGGAATATTACTGAGTCATAAAAAGAAGGAAATCTCACCACCTGCAACAACATGGATGGATATAGAGGGTATCGTGCTGAGTGGAATAAATCAGACAGAAAGACAAAAGCCCTTTGATTTCACTTATACGTGGAATCTAAGAAAACAAGATAAGTGAAGAAACAAAACAGGCTCATAGACACAGAGCATTTTGATGGTTGACAGGTGGGAGGTGGTTTTGAGTGGGTGGGTGGAAAAGAGGAAGGGATTTAGAAGTACAAGTTTGTAGTTACAAATTACTCATGAGAATTTAAAGTATAGCATAAGGATTATATTCAATAATATTGTAATTACTATGCATAGTGTCAGATGGTCGCTAGATCTATCATAGTGATCACTTCTTAAGTTATATATAAATATTTGCTATGTAGTACAAACATTTTTAAGATAAATAAGTAAAATAAAATAAAAATATTAAAATATGGTAAAAGAGGCATGTATGTGTCTTTGTGTATTTGTATACATGCATACTGAAAAGAAAATATGAAAAAGTACACACCAGAATTTTGAACAGTGGGCTGTGTGTGTGTGCGTGTGTGTGTGTTGTGGAGGACAGTATTAATGTTTTAATGTACATTGTCCAGCAGTGTTAACATTAAAACATTGCTGGACAATGTTGCAAATACAACATGACACGCTCACTGGTATTTATTTCTATTCCTTATATTATATATTTTTTAAATAAAAATAAAAACTAGAGAAATGTGGTGTTAGATTTTAAATACTAAGTGCTTTAGTGTTAAGTATGCATTGATTTTTTTTTATCAGGACAGAGAACATCAAAAATATTTTCTTCTATGACATCTCTGAGTAATAGTTCATAAAATATTTTAATTTAAGGATACTAATAATCCTGTTGGCAGACTGCTTCTTAATAAATGTGGGTTACTTCTTGTAAAAAAGCTTCACTGACTTTAATGTGTATGTGGTTGAAGATGTGCAATAGTAAAGAATTTGAATGGACGCTGTAATGTTATACACAATTAAAAGTGAATCAGTTTGAGCTATTTTTATGGAAATTGTTCAGTGACAGAAATTTGATTCATTTTTATATGCTTTTTAAAATGGAGACCAAAGGAGATAATGGTATTTGTTTGTTTTGTGGTGCTCTAGGTATGAGCAACAGTACAAATCCCTTGGATGAGCTGGAGAAGGAAGTGACCAAGTAATTACACATTTTTCTTACTATTTTTAAGCTTTATGTGTCAATCTAATTTTGGCAATGTTAAAAAATTTGCATAGAATAAAGATTTAAAGTTTTGAGGATAATAATAACAGTGTTAGTTTTTTAGGAGGTTATACTGTACAGTTTTTTTAAAGAATATACTTGGTCACATAAGGTGTACTTAAGTAAGTTTAAACCTAGATTAGATTTATGTATGCATTGGTAAATGTGGAGTGTTTGGGAAATTAGAGTTCATAGTGGCTATTTAAAATGTCATTAAATTAAAAATCACAGTATTTTCAATGGCTTTGTAATTAGTTGTTTGCTTCCTGAATGTTTTCCATAATATGATAATGAGATCAATCAACAGGATCTTTTGTTAAAATATAATTCTAAACAATGAAGCAAAACATCCCAGAATAAACACAGTTACTCTAACCTTAGTGCTCTTAAGGGAAGGTTTCATTAATGATTTATATATCTTAAAGTTTGCTCCCAAGAACAGCTTATAAAAGATGTCCAAAAAGGCTTGAGTTGGTGAATCAGAAGAAGTGATCTTGTAGATTTGAAGAAAATGGAGATACTTGTTTTGTGAAAGATGAGGACCAAATATTTCAAGTCTTCATATAAAAAAGCTTTTCTTTAATATTGAGGAAAATAAAACTGTCCTAATCATATTGTGAATGCTTAAACATAAATATATTTTGTTTACAGAAACATAGACCAGTGGTTAAAAATTCATTAACTGATTCACAAAGCATGAGTTTTACTTGTTAAATATGATTTCTTTTCAGCTATCTCCTGCTAGATGGTTACTACTTGAATAATAATTAAACATGGAGTTATCTAGTAACTAAAATTTAGTATTTCCATTAAAACTTCCCTTATATTCCCTTGTAAAATACAAAGCATAGCTATGGGAAGATATATTTAACAATATTCCTGCTGTGTTGAATATTAAGTTGTTAACAAAAGATCAGTGACTATCTGGTTATTACACAACCAGTTTTATAGCTTTTGTGAGGTTCATATAGACATTTTTATTTGAAGATGGCAAGTAATGAACTTTAAAAACTGGGAATATTGATAGCCTATATTTCATTTTTGAATGTTTGTCTTTAACTTAAAAATTAATTGATTAGTAAAATCCAATAGTTGTTTGCATTCTTAAATAAGATGACTCAGAGTGAGGAAACGTGAATTCTGTATGATGAAGGGTCTGGTTTTACAAGATGTTTACGTTTTTTATTGTTAGATTTCAAGGACTAGTGTGTGCTTCATTAAGCTTTTTAGGATAACTTAAAATGGCCAGTTGGGCAGATGATATACAAATACTTTTTTATTTTCAGTTGTCTCTTGGCATCCCAGTTCTGCCAGATGAATAGCCCAAAAGGCCAGAGTACCATTTCCATGTCTTGGTTTCACTTTTGGCCAATTCCATCACTTCTTTCCATTTGCCAATGTACAGAAAACACCCCAAAGTGCTCATCAAATAATAATGAGGTATAATACAAGTAGATAGGGCAACAGTGGTGGATCTTACATGATGCTGTGTTGCTCCAGGGCCACCCAAGTCTTTCACAATAATTGTCATCATGTTAGTGCTTACAAAATGCCAGGCACTGGCCCAAGTGTATTACACATATTATTACTGTATTAATATTCTTAGCTCCATTTTACCAATTAGAAAACTAAGGCTTAGAAGAATTAATCAGCTCACATAAGATTACACAGCAGTTAAGTGAAGAATAGTATTTTGAGCCAAAGCAGAAAGCACACTCTTAATTATCCCATGTTATATTGATGCAAACATAATTGGATGTTAACCATCAACTCTGCTTGTTACAGCCCCTTCTTATTTGTTAAGGATAGCAAGATAGCCAGATAGCTGAGAAAGTAAAAATGAGTGGTCAGGAGAGGTGAGTTTTAGAAAGATGCATTGATTAAAAACAGAGCATATATACTATTTTTTATGTTTTTCAGGTATGCCTATTATTACAGTGGAATTGGTGCTGGTGTACTTGTTGCTGCTTACA
Organism: Lyroderma lyra; assembly: GCA_004026885.1. NCBI lineage: Eukaryota > Metazoa > Chordata > Mammalia > Chiroptera > Megadermatidae > Lyroderma > Lyroderma lyra. Next base: position 20,024 of record PVJL010006871.1, on the reverse strand, counting down.
TTCAGGTTTCATTCTGGTGCCTGGCAGCTGGAAGACAAATACTTAAAATTAGAAAACAATTTTTTCATGCCATCATGCGACAAGAGATAGGCTGGTTTGACATGCATGATGTTGGGGAGCTTAACACTCGACTCACAGAGTAAGTACCTAGCTTTATGGTGAACTCAGACAGGGTTCTTAATTTTATTAAAATGAAAGAGATGTCATCAGATGTGTTGGGAGATATTAATGCATCACTTTGAAGTAATTATGAATCTAAATTCTTGCTGAGCAAGGATCATGTCTTAGGCAGATTTTTGTTCCCAGTGCATAAGGCAGAGCCTGAGGGGACCCACATGACTAGCACTGAATGAGGAATTGCATTTGCCCGACTTAAAAAATCGTCTGAGAACATGTAGTAGGGCAAAACATGATACTTTCCGAGGATACTGCCGAGCAAGATTCTAGATGTATACTAATGTACTCTACACCAAAACAATAAAAAAAAAAATGACTGGATTCAGAAACAAATTTTGTGTGGACAATTCTGATGTTTATTTCTAACACTATCTGTTTTTTTAGTGATGTCTCTAAAATTAATGAAGGAATTGGTGACAAAATTGGAATATTCTTTCAGTCAATGGCAACGTTTCTTACTAGCTTTATAGTAGGACTTATGAGTGGTTGGAAGCTAACCCTTGTGGTTTTGGCCGTCAGTCCTCTTATTGGACTATCAGCTACCCTGTGGACAAAGGTAGGTGAAGGATTTGAATCTAGTTTCTCAACTGTCCCTGCCCCACCCTCACCAGCAGAAGGCTGTTTTCACCAAATGATGACCCTGACTCTGTACTTGATGCTCGGTTTTAGATCTTCTGTTCAAATTCAGTGGGAATAATAAACAATTGTTGGCAGGGATGTGGAGAAAAGGGAATTCCTGTGCACTGTTGTTGAGATTGCAAATTCTTGCAGTCACTATGGAAAACAGTATCAAGGTTCCTCAAAAAATTAAAAACAGAATGACCTTATGACTCAGTCATTCCACCTTTAGGTATTTATTCAAAGAAATCTAAAACACTAATTCAAAAAGATATAGGCATCCCTGTGTTTACTGCAGCACTATTTACAATAGCCAAGATATGGAAGCAGCTGAAATATCCATTAGTAGATGATTGGAGAAATAAATGGTGGTATGTATACTAGGGCTGTCCAGAAAAAAATTCAAGTCATTTATATTACATGGCTGTATACTTTCTGGACAGCCCTTGTATACAACGGAATATTATTCTGCCATAAAAAAAGAATGAAATCTTGCCATTTTCAAAGTTATTGATTGACCTAGAACATATTATGCTAAGAGAGATAAGTGAGACTGAGAAAGACAAATACCATATGATCTCACTTAAATGTGGAATCCAAAGAACAGAATAAAGGAACAAACAAAACAGAAATAGACTCATAGATACAAAGAACAAACTGATGTTGGCTAGATGGGAGAAGGTTGGGAGGATGGTTAGAAAGTTGAAGGGATGAAATAATGCAAATTGGTAGTTAAAAAAAAAATCACAGGGATGTAAAGTACAGTATGGGGAATATAGTCAATAATATTATAAAAAGTATGTATAGTGTCAGGTGGATACTAGAGTTATCAGGGGAATCACTTAATAAATTATATAAATGAGTAACCACTGTGCTATACACCTGAAATGAATATAAAATTGTATTGAATGTCCACTATAATTAAAAAAATATATGTAGCCATGGGATGCAAACTACAGCAGAGGGAATTTAGTGAATGGTATTGTAATGGCAATGTACAGTGTCAGATAGGTAGCAGACTTGTTGGGGTTATCACTTTGTGAGGTGTGTAAATGTTTAATCATTAGGTTTTTTTGTACACATGAACCTAATAATACAAAAATTAATTAATTAATTTGATAAAATTATTAAAATGGGAACTGAAACAAAAACTAAACAAACAAACAAAAAATCAGTTGGAATAAGCAGAAGCCATCTCACTGTCCTGCTTCTGGCAGGACTCCATTCTGTCCTGGGTCTTGTGGTTATTTGGGGGGGAGATGAGAAAGTAGTAACTCTCATATCTCATCCTCTGCCTTCATATAGAAGGCATGCTTAACTCTTAAAGAGCTGTGCTCTCTAGTCGACAATACCTTATTCAGACAGCAAATAGATTCAAAATGTTCAGTGAACAGTTCACATATCCCATTCAATTAACACTATTGGTTTTAATGTTTTTGGTGAGTATTGTAAATGATTCTACATTTATGCATGTTTAAATCCATTGGTATGAAAATAATTTTAAAAGTACATTGTAGTCCTATGTGCATGTAAATCTTAAGTCTGTAGTTCTCTGTTCCAATTGAGAAGGCAAATTAAAACTAATTTTCTCTTTTAAAGCTGGGTGTGGTTTTCATTTTAAACTAATTTGATTTAAGGGTGGGTTGTGGTGCAGAGATTGACCCAGTATGTAATTTCTTTCAACACAACTTAGAGAAGGTACTACAAATTCATGCAAAGGGATATAAAGTAAAAGAGGGCCAACCAAAGCCAAGGCTAACATAAAATAAATCAGACTGTATTAAGAACTTTTAGATGTTTACTCTATAAGATAGATATTGTTTTGTTATTGCAGACAATAACTATTATTTATTGAGCATCAATTACATCAGGCAAATACATATGTTATCTTTCTGACATATAGGTACAACATCATTTTACAGGGGGAGAAACTGAAGTTTTGAGATTTTGTTAATTTTTTGCTCAGAAAAAATAGAATTTAAATGGTGTTCTTGGTGGTTAAATTGGATAAGTCACTTGAAATATTTGGTAAAATTTTTCTGTGTTACTTGAATTTTCTATTTATTAGAATATTAAGCAAGGCAGGTGGCAAACTCTTCATATCAGTATTTGTTGATAAACTGTTTAAAAATTTATTGATGTCCATTCTAGCTAAGTTAGGAAAACTGATAGTAAGTTAATCTTTAATAATTCATTATTCATTGCTTCAAATACTATTTCTTTAATAAGTGGAGCCATATGCTTATTATTAGAGACCTAAGTTTTAATCATCACTCTGCTATAACCTTTGGTATGATTTCAAACAAATTTCTTAAGTTCCCTGGTTGTCAGCCACTTTAAAAAAGAAATGTGACCCAGGATGGGAAGCCACTTTGTCCCTTTGAGCTTGAGGCTCTCCTACCCAGAGGCACCAGGGCAAGAAGGTAGAACAGGAAGGGACCCAGGCACAACAAGGATTCATGGTCAAGGAATCCTCTTAGATATGTGCGCTGGTGCCTTCTCTTCTGCCCAGAGACACTGGAACAGCTGGAGGACACAGGTAGGAGAATCCACCGTACTCTGTCCCCAGCAAGAGATACGTGGTGGTCTGACCTGAAGAAACCACTTCCACTCCCTTAGGTAGCAGAAGGAGGGGTCAATAGGAGCCCCAGGAGCTCCTGATAAACCACACTGATGAATATAATACCACAAAGCCTCTGAATATTAAACTGCCACTAGAACCAAAGCCCACAAAAGTAGGCCAAAAATTGCATGCTAAACCTGAAAGGTGTTACTGTTTGCTAAAATAAAGGTTTAAATAGTACCCATAGTCTCCTAACATAATAGAAATAATGTCCAGGATACAATAAAAAGTTATATCACACCAAGATCCAAGAAAACCACAACTTGAATGAGTAAAGAAAAACAATTAACTGATACCAATTTCGAGATAAATCTAATGCTGGAATGATTTGATGTGAATTTTAAAATAGCTTTCATAAAAATGTTTCACGAAGCAGTTACGAATCCTCTTGAAACAGAATAAAAAATAGAAAATATTAGCAATGAAATATAAATGATAAAAGAACAAAATCAAATTAAAGAACTGAAAGACACAACAGCAGAAATAAGTCATAATGGATGAACATCTGGGCAGTTGATGAGTAGGCCAGAATTTTTCGTAGTTGGGTTTGGTTAAGTCCTCCTCATCCGGTGACTGCAATTGATAACACTGATATCATATCATGAGTAGATTTCAGTTAATGGAGTGGGAGATTTGGTATAGGACTGATAAATGGGGGCTAGTTTTTGCCATAGTAGGAGGATAAGGCTGGATGATAGGGGTACTCCTTGTGTTACTTGTGGTACTCAGAAGTGGAATTAGGATAGTCTGAGTTTTATGGTGAGGTAGGGTTATGGTAGTTAATACCACTGGATTAGTGATGTTTGTGACAGTCCACTGGCCCAAGTGTAGTAGGTTGATGATAATGGCAACTTTGAGAAGTACAGATACAGTGTCCTGTCTGAGGAAATATTTAGTAGAAGCTTCTACAGCTTGGGGCTTTTGTTGTTTTATTAGTATGGGGATAACAGCTAACATGGTTTTTTCAAAGTTGATTCAGATCAATAGTCAGTGAGAGCTTATGATGCTAATGGTCTCCAGACTGATGGTTGATATAATTATGATTGAGATGAAAGGGTTTATTAATATGGGAAGGGTATAAACCAACACTTTCAGGGTATGGGCCCAATAGCTTATTTAGCTGACCTTACTGTAGAATATGATGCAATATGGTAGCACAGAAATTTTTGAGTTCTTAAGAGTAGGTTCAAGTTCCACAACTCTAGAAATAAGGGAATTTAAGCCTCTATGGTTTACTCTATCAAAGTAACTTTTTTTTTAGACATATTTCTTGTGTTTGTGGTGGAATGCTTGCTATGATGATAGGTATTGTAATGTGTCATATGCAGAGGGCTAGAGTAAGTGGTAGGAAATTTTTTCGTAGTAGGTGTATTAATTGATCGTATTGAAAACAGGGATATGATGCTGTACTCATAGGAATGAGATGGTCAGTATTATAGTTTTTACTACAAAATTAGTTGTGTACAATTCTAGTATAAGGGGATTGTGAAATGCTTCTGTAAATAGGATTGTTGTGAAAATATTTATTATGATGATATTGGTGTATCCTGCTAGAAAGAATAAGGCAAAGGGACCGCCTACATATTCTACATTAAACCTGGATACTAGTTCAGATTCGCCTTCTGTTAGGTCGAAGGGAGCTTGATTAGTTTCTGCTAGGGTTGAGATGAATCATATTATGGCTAGGGGTCAGGAGGCAATAATGAGTCATACATATTCTTGGGTAATGATGAGTGTCAGGAGTTAAAATATCTGCTTAGTAGTATAGGATTGATAATAGGATGATTGCTAGTGTCACTTCGTAGGAAATGATCTGGGCTTCTGCCCGCAGGGCTTCAATTAGTGTGTATTTTGAATTTGAGTCTCAACCAAACCATAAGATTGAGTATACAGCCAGGCTTGATATGGCTAGCATAAATAGTATTCCTAGGTTTATGTTGATTAGTGGGTATAACATGGGCAGTGGTATTCATTTTATTAGGGCCAATGTGAGAGCTAGGATTGGGGCAATAATAAATATTGAGATTGATGATGTTAGTAGACAGAGTGGCTCTTTAATAAATAGATTGACAGCGTCAGCAATGGGTTGTAGTAACCCATGTGAACCTACGACGTAGGGCTCTTGTGGAGTTGTATGTAGCCTAGTACTTTCCATTCATTTAGAGTGAGGAATGCTGTGGCAAGCAGGATTGGAACAATTATTATTAACAGGTTGATTATGAACACGTTATTAGAGAAAGGAGTTGAACCTCTATCAGCCCCATCAAGTATTTCCTATGATGAAACTTCAGCTCTCTCCTGGGGGTTTGCCTGACCTTACAAATCTTAATATTTCTGGCAATACACTATACCTCAGACACCGCCACCGCCTTCCACTCTGTAATCCATATCTGCTGAGACATCAACTACGGCTAAGTACTATGCTATGTTCATGCCAATGGGGCCTCATTATTCTTTATCTGCCTCTTTATACCTATTGGCAGAGGAATTTACTATGGATTCCACACATTCACAGAAACATGAAATGTAGGAATCATTTTACTATTTGCCGTCATGGCTATGGCATTCATAGGCTACATCCTCCCATGAGGCTGAATGTCCTTCTGAGGGGCGACAGTCATTACAAACCTTCTCTAAGCCAGTCCACAAATTGGTTCAGCCCTAGAAGAATGAGTTTAATGTGGATTCTCCATTGACAAAGCAACTTTTAACTTAATCTTTACCCTCCACTCTTTACTACCATTCATCATCTCAGCCATAGTAATAGTTCACCTCCTATTCTCCCATGAAATAGGATCAAATAACCCAATGAAGATCTCATCAGATGCAGACATAATCCCCTTCCACCCTTACTACACCATCAAAGATATTCTAGGACTTATAATAATAATCACGGCTCTTCTGGTTCTAGGACTGTTCTCACCCGACCTACTAGGAGGCCCAGACAACTACACCCCTGCCAATCCACTAAACACCCATCCCCACATCAAACCAGAATGGTACTTCCTACTTGCCTATGCAGTCTTATGATCAATTCCTAACAAACTAGGAGGAGTACTAGCTCTTGTCCCATCCATCCTAATCCTAGCAGTAATCCCATTCCTCCATACATCAAAACAGCGAAGCATATCATTCTGGCCACTTAGTTGATTCCTATTCTGACTTCTAGTGGTGGATCTCCTCACACTAACATGAATTAGTGGGAAACCAGTAGAACACTCATTCATCATCATCGGAGAGCTGTCATTCATTGCATACTTCTCTATCAGCCTCTTGTTAATAAGCCTAGCAGGCAGCATAGAAAACCATCTATTAAAATGAGGAGTCTATGTAGTATATCTATTACCCTGGTCTTGTAAACCAGAAAAAGGGAATAACACTTCTCCCAAAGACTCAAGGAAAAGACACAAGTCCCATCATCAACACCCAAAGCTGAAATTCTACTTCAACTATTCCTTGAGTGGAGGAATAGTTCAGTGAGTGGAGGTAATAAGATTGAATTAGTGTACCTGGAGATAGACTAGTAGAATTCACCCACAACAGCAGGCTATTCTTCAACAACAGAAAGGTGAAATAAACAGTATATTTATATCATGGAATAGTGTCCACCAATAAAAAAGAAAGAACTCTTGATACACGTAACAGTCTGGATGAATCTCCAGAGAGTTATACTGTGTGAAATAACCAATCCCAAAAGGTTATAAACATGTGATTCCATTTATATGACTCCCTTGAACTGACATAATTATAGACATAAGAACAGAATTGTGGTTCCCTGGGGTTAGGGATGGTGAGGGAGTAGAGGAGAGGTAAGGGGTAAGAGAAGCGGTGGCCATAGCTATGAAATGTAGCAAGGGATCCTTGTGATGAAATTGTTCTCTGTCATGACTGTTGTCACATGAATCTACATAGGTGATAACATTGCTTAGAATTAAATACACACAGATACATGTAAAACTGGTAAATCTGAGTAACACTGATGGATTACATCAGTGTTAAATTCCTGGTTGTGACATTGTTCTGTAGTTTTCAACATGTAACTATTGGGGAACCCTAGATGAAGAGTACATGGCATATCACTTTATTGTTTGTTACAACTGTATGTGAGACTACAAGTATCTCACAACAAAGTTAAGAAAATATCAAGCATGTAGATTATAAAGACAAAAGCATACATTAAGAAATGGAGAGGAGATCCAAGATGGTGGAGTAGGTAAATGGTGTGCCTGCTTTGCTAGGTAAACACATTAAAATTACAACTAAGTTATTGAACAGACAACATGGAGAACCACCTGAAGTCTAGCTGAACAGAAGCTTTATAACTAAGGATACATAAAAGAGGACACAGGGAGACTGGTAGGAAGGACGCAGACATGAGAGGAGCCAAAACTCCAGGTGTGGCAGAGAATCAGGAGGGATTCTCTCAGCCACAGAGGTTTCCCCCAGAGGATAGAGGGACCCCAGCCCCATATCAGTATCCCTAGCCCCAAGCACTGGGAAGAAGAGCTCCACAACATCTGACTGTGAAAAACAGTGGGGACTCCAACTGTATGGTTGAGACAGAAGCTCCAGGAAATTCAGAAATCCTCCTAAAGTGCTTGCACAGACTCAGTAACTCACAGGTACTCTCCCTAGGCTCCAACAGAGGTATGGTGACTCAGGGCACTGGAGGCATGTGGGGGGCAGACTGAGATACGTGACTTTGGAGGGAGGGCTGAAGGACAGTCACTGTTTTTCCTGGGTGTGCTCTCCTCCCATGCAGCTGGCTAGTGGGCACCATCTTTCTTGTGTTGTGACCACCTCCACATGGCCAAATCTGAACCTGATTGATCTATTGAGCTTTACTCATTCCACATTGCTGATTCACTGGGACCCTACCTTATCCAACTCCACCAATGCCAGAGGCACTTTTTTGGTGAGCAGCCAGCCTCACCCCCTTTGCAATATTCCTTGGAAAACTATTTAAGTCTGCATGCCCCAGGGTGGTGGGGACCAGCATTGGTGTGCTCTGAGACTTGCTGAGTAGCTCTAGGCATAGCACTAGCATCCAACCAGAATCTACAGCAACACCCAGCAAAGGTGACCAGGGAAACAGTGTCAGGGCCCCACAGAGCACCTACTACATAAAGCTATCCAACAATACTAGGAGAAGTAGGAGATCTTTCTAATACATAGAAACAAGTACAGACAGATATCTAAAATGAGGAAATAAAATACATCTCAAGGGAGCAGCAGAAAATTACAGAAAAAGAGCTAAACAAGATGGAGGTGAGCAACCTATTAGATACAGAGCCCAAAATGATTATTTTAAGGATGCTCAAGGAACTTAGTGAAAACTTCAATGGAGAGATAGCAAGCATGAAGAAGGACATAGAAATCATGAAAAAGGACCAGTCAGAAATGAAGAATACTATAACTGAAATTCACAATGCAGTAGAGGAAGTACTCGCAGACTGGATGGAGCAGAGGATCAAATCTGCAAATTGGAAGACAAGGTAGCCAAAACTGGTTAGAACAGGAAAAAGAAAAAAGAATCCAAAAGCATAAGGATAGTGTAAGGGGACAACATTAAGCTTAACAACTTCCATATCATAGGAGTACCAGAAGAAGAGAGAAAGCAAGGAATTAAGAACATATTTGAAGAAATAATGACTGAAAACTTCCCTAATCTGGTGAAGGAAATAGACATACAAGCCCAGGAAGCACAGAGAATTTGAAACAAGATAAACCCAAATAGGCCCACACCAAGATACATTATAATTAAAATGGCAAAGGTAAAGACAAAGAGAGAATACTAAAAGCAGAAGAGAAAAGCAACTCGTTACTTATAAGGGAGCTCCCATAAGACTGTCAGCTGATTTCTCAAACTTTGCAGGCCAGAGGGAGGTGGGAGAAAATATTTAATGTGGTGAAAAGCAAGGACCTACAACCAAGATTACTCTACCCAGCAAGACTATCATTCACAATCAAAGGACAAAAAAAAGAGCTTCTAAGACAGGAAAAAGCTAAAGGAGTTCATCACCACCAAAGCAGTATTACAAAGAATGTTAGAGGGACTGCTTTAAGATGGTGGGAGAGGAGAAGCAAAATTATAAACAATAAAATGCCAATAGTACACATCAACAATTACCTTCCATTTAAATGGATTAAAAGCTCCAAAAGCTTTTAATGAAGGGTGTTGCACTGAGTGGCATTTCAAAGAGAGGAAGACAGATGCAAGTTGACTTTGCTTATAGGTGAAATCTGAAGAAGAAAATAAACAAGTGGACCAGGAACAAATTCATAGATTTAGAAAACATTTGTTGCCAGATGGGAGGAAGGTTGGGGGAGGGGGTGAAATAAGGGGAAGAGATTGGGAAGTTCTGTTTGGTGATTACAAAGTAATGGTTAGGGAGATATGGAACTCAAGAAGTACAAATTCATAGTCACAAAATAGTTGCAGGGATGTAAGGTGCATAGGGATATGGTTAATAACATTGTAATAACTATATATGGTGTCAGAAGGGAACCAGATGTTTGGAAGTAAGGATTTTGTAAGTTATATAAATGTCTCATCACTATGCTGTGCACCTGAAACCAATATAATATTGTATGTCAAGTGTAATTGAAAAATAAAAATAAATGAGAAAAAAGAAAGGAAGAGAAAATGGAAAAATGAAACAGATGATCAAAATATCCATAATGGTAAAAAATATTACTTCCAAATATATTAGTTTGAACAATACAGAATTGCCTACATTAGACAGCTTTTAACTTATACTAATTTTATATGTCTTAACTAATGCCAATTAGCCTTTGTTAAGAAAGTATCAGCCTATGGAAGAAGGAATAGGTTAGTGATACAGTGGAAGTATTGCCGTTCTATTATTTTATATGAGACTAACAGTGGAAGTTGCATTTTCATATCTCTAAGAATAGTTTGAAGGGTTGTGTTTGTTTTTCTTTTAAGAGACATAATTTATCAGAAAACAAAACACTTGATGAAGATTCTATCATAGTCTTGCTTAAGCATATGTTTATTATTACGGAAGGTCATAGAAGGAAAAAAGAGCCCGGTTTATCGAATTTGGTGTGGTAGTTGATATATTTAACAATAAATTAAAATAGCATATTTTGAAAGTTCTAATTAAAAAATATTTCTGATAATCTTCCTATTATTTGCTATCTGTGGTATGGGTGATTTTGGGAGATGAAATTTTAAGCAGAGCAGAGAAAAATAGCAGAAGCCTATTGCATGAGCCTCATATTATATTATGTAGACATGTTTGTTCAGAGATAGTAGTGAGCACCATTACTTCACTGGGAATATTCAGGCAAGTGTGGTGTGGCAGCCCAAGGAAGGTTGCTTTGAGAAGTCATGAATGTCACTGTGTCTCAGTGGATGTAAGAGAGGTACACGCAGCACAGCATCTGCACATAGAACATAGTTAATAAATGTTCATTTGCTTTCACTCACCCATTCTGACAGCTACCTTAGCTCTTTTTGACTTTCACACACAGCAAAGAAATGCACTGATTAAATCAATACAACTTTTAGCTTTTTATGACAAAAGGAATAGGCTGATACTACCTATGCAAATGAGTCCACAAATGCCTATAAATTATTTAATGAAAGGGAGTAATACTTTCAATCAGTATTTTATTAGGAAATGCTTGGGTGTAATCTTCAGTTAAGTGGTTAAGTAAATAGGCATTCCAGGCATAAAGAGTAACCTTAGTCCTTTCCCTGTGCCGCTTGATTTGATTTTCATAATAGAACCTTCTGGGACCTGAGTTCACATGTCAGTGACTAATTTCAGAGAGAATCACTCCAGTGGCTGTTAATTCAGGTTTTGAAGCCATGTGGAATCAGGCTTAAATCCTGGAGATTTCACTTAGTTGCAAACAGTATGAACTCTTCATTCCTCCATTTCCTCATATTTAAACTGGGGGAAACAGTACCTACTTCAATGTGCAATTTAGAAGAATGAGATCCTGTGTACAGTGTCAGACAATTAATTTTGGGAACTCATCCTAGAAAAAGTGCCACATACCCCATTGCTGAATATCACTATGGTCACCTTCGAAGTACTCCCCTTGGGAAGCTATGGATCGACGCCAGCACCTCGTCCACCCTTCAAAGCAGTTTTGGAACTCTTTTTCTGAAGTGATCATCAGAGCTGTCATCTCTACCCCAAATCTGACAATTAAGTTCGCAAACTTGACACCATGTGCTTACATTGGCAGCACGGTACAAGGTTATAACAAGGTTATGACACCTTACCGAGTTGTTTGTACAGTGCTGCCAATGTAAGTATACTGTGGCAAGTTTGCTAACTTAATTGTCAGATTTTGGGCACGATGACAACTCTAATGGCTGTTCCAGAAAAAGAGTGCCAAATTTGCTTTGAAGGGTAGACTAGGCAATGGCGTCAGTGCATTGCTTCCCAAGGGGAGTACTGTGAAGGTGACCATAGTGATTATTCAGCCATGGGGTATGTAGCACTTTTTCTAGGATGCGTTTGTGAATTTAACATTCCAACCTCATATGTAAAGCACCCAGTACTGTTCCTTCCACAGAAGAAATGCTCAGGAACTAAACAGAATGAGGGAGCACCCATAAAACGAAGACCTCCCTGGTGGCTGCATGTATTTTACTCAGGAGCGCCACCTTCTCCTGGCATGTGAAACTGCCCCGAAGTTCTGTCACCACACAGTGCTTGGTCCCTAGCATTCTTCTGGCCTCTCATCTTGACACTTCTGAACTAAAGTACCATTAGCAATTGCTGTTATGAGCATACACAATATTTCCTTGATGTTTTATAATGCATTTTTCTATGTTTGTTTATGGCTATAGTATATATGTTCTTTTGTGTAATTTAAGATCTCCCAAAAGTCCCTGTTTTATTTATTTAGATGAGGTTATTTATTTAGCTGAGAATCCATGAAGCATTCAGTGAGAAAATAAATTTTTTAATTGAATTTATTATATACCATCTCAGTCTAAAAAGAATTTGAAGTGGCCTACAGAATAAATATATACTAAAAATTAGAACATCACAACCAAAGTCAAGTAAAAGACAGATTTTGTTCTATGCACATATTAACATAGAAGCAGCTTTTGTGTATATATTTATTTTTAATAAATTTTAAAATTAACTTGTTAAAAAATTTCAATGTTCTGAACTTGCGTTTTTAAACAGGTACTATCTTCATTTACTGATAAAGAACACTTGGCATATGCAAAAGCTGGGTCAGTAGCTGAAGAGGTCTTAGCAGCAATTCGAACTGTGGTTGCCTTTGGAGGACAAAAGAAAGAACTTGAAAGGTTTGAGTCTATTTTAAGTTGACATAAATGTTAAAGTTATCTATGTGCTCTTCAGGTTGACAGCGTTGTTTATAAGAATATTCTACAATGTATGTGTTTCCTTAAATAAGTTTGTAGAAATATTATAGCATATCTAATATGAAAGGGGACCCAAAATAAACCCAAAATTATTTATACAACCATATGTATTTATTATTACATGTGTAAACTTCAATCACCTTGCAAGTACTTTCTATTTGATGCAATAGACTTATTGAGATGCTTTTCCAATGCTCAAAAAACTCATCAAAATTGATGAGTTTTGAACTCATCAATTTTGATGCCTTTTAGTGCCTCTACCATTTTTTGTTTCACCTCTTCCACATCAGCAGAACATTTCCCTTTAACGAATTTTTTCATCTGGGGAAACAAACAAACAAAAAGTCACTCAAGGTGAAATTGGGTGAATAGGGTGGGTGGGGCATGGGGGTCATGCCGTTTTTTTGGTCAAAAGCTGCTGAACACTCAGTGCAGTGTGGGCAGGTATGTTGGCATGCCACACATTGTTTATGTAAATTACGTGAAATGGGCAAATACGTTGAAAGAGTCTCCAAGGAATATTAATTGAAGCCAAATGCTGCCTCTCACAATGATGCCAGCATATATATAGATGCAGATAGGTTCCTAGAACACTGACTTAGCAGGGAAAGCCTGTAATATTAGAGGCTCATCCTTCAGAAGATAATTATGGGGGTTTTTGTGTCCCCCCTCATATTATAGGATAGGATCAGGAGAAATGGATGTGTATGGTTTTGGATCTATTTTGGTAGATTTAGTACCAGCAATTTTGCTTGCAATTTTCTTGAAAAATGAACAAATATCAGCTTGCTTTTAAGGCCTTACTCCTCTCACGCAAAGTCAGGTTTTGTGTGATGTGTAGCTGTATAACATGCTGAGAAGTGAAGAGGGTTTCTGTTCTTCAAAAGCTATTACAGTTTGAAATGCTGCCATAGCTCTCTCCAAGATACTTCTTCCACATCACACCCATCATCATCACTCTCTTCCTCCTCTGTGACATTTACACTTACATTTCTGCTAGAAATTGCTTTTATTTTCATATTTAATTAAAGTATTATTTTTTGAATTTTAAAAAAATTTTCCAGTTGTCTGAGAGTGCTAGTTGCTTGAGTTTCAGTTAACTGAGAGTCCACTGTATCAGTATTTTTGTTATGTAATTTTAGTCTATTTTAGGACTTTAATTATAATTTTCATACTAATGTTTTTGATGAATGTATGATTTTAACAGCTGGTTTTGTATTGTAATCTTTTTATTGAAAAACTAATAAAAAAAAAACTGTGTAAAAGGAGTATTGCTTATATCTCCTCTCTCCTTACCCCATTTCTTTGTTTATCTTTTCTGGTATCTAAATTATTTTCTTTCTTGTGGTTGCTTCTTCCTGTGCAAATGTTTCCTCTGGCTGCATGGGACAACTAATCATTGAAATGATTTCTACATTTAGTCTCGGTAAGCAATAAATAAAATAAAGCGATAACAGTGTGTGAATCATAATTGTTCAAGTTCTTTAAATGTAATTGTGTATTATGTTTGCTTAGTATAATACTTTTACCGCAGATCAGCTCATAAAATAAGAGCTATGTATACGACGTCAGATAATTAATTTGATGAACTCATCCTAGAAAAAGTGCTACATACCTCATTGTTAAAAATCACTATGGTCACCTTCAAAGTATCACCCTTGGGAAGATGTGCACCTACTCTAGTATGTAGGTCTACCCTTCAAAGCAGTTTTGGAACTCTTTTTCTGGAATGGACATCAGAGCTGTTGGTGTATCTAAAATCTGACAATTAAGTTCACAACTTGCCACCATGTGCTTACATTGGCAGCAATGTACATACAACTTGGTAAGGTGTTATAACCTTGGCAAGGCACTGGCATAGGCACATAGCTTCCCAAGGGGAGTATTTTGAAGGTGACCATAGTGATATTCAGTAATGAGGTATGTAGCAGTTTTTCTAGGATGAGTTCGTGATATTGTCTGACCTTTGTATATACGTCAACTATTGAAACACATTTCTCAAAAATAGTTGTTTCATTCCAATATTATAGCCGGCAAGTTGGGGGTTGACATTTTGGGAGGAAGAAACTCTAATATTACTATTTTATCACTATAAAGTTCTGTTTAAATTTGGTCTTTTGTTAACATGGGGGGTCATGTAAATTTCATTTGTCATACTTTTATAACTGCTGAAATAGCTATTTAAAAAAGTAAGGAAGCATACTCATATGGGAGCAGGGCTTGAACTCTGGTATATATATTAATGGAACAAATCCTCCAAAGAAAAATTCATGTACTTATATAGTCATGTTTTTATGGACTAAAGACCTCAAAATGGGAATTCTATATGGAAGTAAGTTCTTTTATTCTAACCATTATGAACTTCTTTCTGTAAGGCACTGTGCTGAGTTGTTCCTCAGGGCACTGTGATTAAGACAATAAAGGCAGACTTAAAGCTTAATGTGTCCTATTTCTCTAATGACATTATATTGATTCTATATTTGCAAAGATTCTTTCTCTTTAAATTTGAGCTCCATTTTCTTATCTCTATGTTTCTCTTCTTAAGCAGAATAGTCTGCTGTGTTCCTTTCTTTTTTTTTTTTTTTGAGTTTGAGATGACTTTTATTTATTTATTTTTTTTTAATTCATTTTTATTGTTAGACTTATTGGGGTGACATCTGTTAGCAAGGATTACATAGGTTTCAGGCATACAATTCTACAGTGCATTGTCAACTTGATGTATAATAAGTTCACCACCTAATGTGACTTCTCTTTCCATCACCTTATATTTAGCTTCCCCCCGTCCTCTCCCACCCCCTCCCCTTTCTCCCCTCCCTAACCCATTCGTCCCCAAATAAACATTAAATTATCGATTGTGTCCATGGGTTATTTGTTTGTTCATTTCTTTTTTTCTTTGCTGTGTTCCTTTCAAATGAAGGTAAAGTGACAAACACCATCTTCTTTAACATCAGAGTTTAAAGACACCCTGAGGGTTTAAAAAGTACTTGAATTAGGCTGACCAGACTACCATTTGAGCAGGACAGAAAACAACTCTACTGTCCCAGTTCAAATGATACCTATGGTCAGCCTGCTGACACCTCGAGTTTAGCCCGGGGAGACTAGACTGACATGGGGACCATTTGAAATGGGAGAGTATTGTTGTTTTCTCTCCTGTTTAAAATGGTATGTAGTCAGCCTAACTTGAATTAACATTTCGGTGCGAGCTTTAAGTCATTAGAACTGAAGAGAGAAAAATCTGCCATGGACTCCAAACATTGTTTTTGTTCTTTGTTTGCCTCCTTGTTTTTGCCCTCTTTTATGTTGTTTGAATTGCTATGTAATACTTTTTACATTTAAATAAACTGTATAGTTTTTCTTATTTCCATACATATTTATTTTAAAAGTCACTGACCTGAAATCTGCTGTATTTGCTGTAAAAAGTATTAACGTGTATTCTCCCAGGTTGGCTAATATAGTACAGACATTTGTGGTTCCAGGGTTCCAGATGTGTTGACATTTTTATTTTCTCAGTCCTTGAAGCAGCCAGAAGGCCTTGGGGGGCCCAAACCACTAGGCTAGAGCCCCTTCTTCCAGCAGAGGGAGCCATGGCACGGCTAACGTTGGGAAGCATTGGCAGGGAATAGGATGTAGGCAGTGTGTACAAAGACTATGGATGGGGACACTGATATGTAATGAGGATTTCTTATCTATATTTTAAGCCAAATAATTTTTTTAGGTCAGTGATCTTTAAAATAAATATCTATGGAAATAAGATAAACTCTACAGTTTATTTAAATGTAAGAAACATTAGTTAGCAATTCAAAGCTCTCAAAATGCTCTAACACATGTGTCGAACAAACTCAAAAGTCTGGTGGCTTTGCTAGAAATAAATCATTAATACAAACATTTATTTAAGACGCTTAGAGTTTGCAAATTGGAAAGACAGCTAGGCAAACACCCAGAAATGGTCCGAAGAAGAAAGAAAAGTTGAGAGTCTTCATAATAAAACTCACATCTTTGAAAATAAGCAGTCCTGCATTCTTAGCCATAGAATTGGTGCAAGAGAGTTATTGATCAGATGGCAGGCAGTCAGGATGAAGGAGTCCTGGTGGTATGGAGGATGAGCACCAGGAGGGCTCTGATCATGTCCTGAGACCTTTAGTGGGTTCACAGTGTTATCTACAGGCAAATAAATGCCTGGGCAATTTACATAGGACTGAACATTTCCAAAGTTTAAGTTCCCGGACTCGTGAAAGCAAGAATAGAACCGTGTCCTCATGCCTCAGCCAACTTGATTTTAATAATTCAGCTTAACCACTGTGACTGCGTTTTATTTCTTCACTCTTGCTCACTTCTATTCTCTCAGTTGGTCCTTCCAATAGTCCCACAGAGATGCAGGATGGGGAGCAAACTGTCTTCAAAGTTTCTGTAGTGTTCAGAGACTTAAAGGACTTACATTGAGCCCTTTAAAAGGCATGCATATTTTAAAGGGAAAACACAAGTATTCATAACTTCTATTTTTGTGTGAAACAATGCCAGCTCTGGAAGTTTTTAAACATTATTCTATTTACTTCACTATTGCTAAGGCCAGAGAAGAGGCTTTTAGAAGACTCCCCCATAAATTATTTAATGTCTCTAAAGCTCTGTTTCCTCTTCTACAAGAAGGGATTAAAATAGTACTAACATCATAAGGTCAATGCATGGACAAAAGGAGAAACTATGTGTAAAACACTTACCATATGTCTGGCACATTCTAAGTCCTCAACAGGCATCATGGTATATTGACATATTTCTTAAGACTTATGAGTATATGTGATAATTTTTGTTACTTTTCCCAGGTACAACAAAAACTTAGAAGAAGCTAAAAGAATTGGGATAAAGAAAGCTATTACAGCCAACATTTCTATGGGTGCTGCTTACATGCTGGTCTATGCATCATATGCTCTGTCATTCTGGTATGGGACAACCTTGGTCATCTCAGGAGAATATACTATTGGAACAGTACTCACTGTAAGTGATGTTATATTAAGAAAATATCACTGTTGAAAATATCAGTGAAATTGAGTGGTGTTGGCTTGACTGTTGGAGACTGTATTTTGAAGGACAATTTAATAACACAAGGAGACATACACTAGTAGGTTAAAAAGTGAAAAGGAGTGTATTCAACAACCAATTTTCTCTTTTCTGTATAGTTTATTCTATATGCTAAATAATATTAATAACATCATCAGTCCTTTTAACTTGAACTTTTCATTTGTTGAGACTGTTTCTTTGTGCAGGATTTCATAATAAGCACACTTTTTTAATTTTCTGATTGACTTTTCATAACAAGAAATGGCCAAGTACACAATTTAACTTCTTTTCGTAAATCTGCTGAATGACAGCAGTCTACCTTTCCAATTTATGGAAGTATATGTTGTTACTCCTCCTAAAAGAATGTGATATGTGGCGGTTCTCTTCTTCATAGATCTTTGTACAGGTATGGAAGGCTTGCCATTTGATGCTATTCTTGTAATTATTTAAAGACAATCAAGTAATATACAAACCAAGCCAAGTTGGCATCTTGATCTAATAAAAAACACATTGTTAGAAGTATCACTTAGTTCCTTTTTCATAGGCCAGGCACAAGTATATTAACTGCATTTTGTTGTGTCCTTTAAAAGAGTTCCCTTTCTGAGGAAATATTTGTGATGTGGGTGTAATATTTGAATCTCTTCTTTTTTATAATCTGTTGCCTCATCCAAACTGTGTGGGGCTACTTAGTTAAGGATGGTTTTTTGCAATAAGGCTTTCATTAGGATAGTGATGGTGTGGGTGAACCTATGTTGTAATGAGAGATGTAGGTAAGCAGTTTTAAATCTATTATTCACTGAACCCAGATGTGCCTTACAAACTGGAAGCATCCAGAGTAGTAAGAGAATGGATTTGATATTTGTTTAAAATTCCAGCTGTGAACTTTTAGCTGTGTGATTTGGAGCATCCATCTGCACTTTTCAAGCCTCCATTACTTCTTCTGCGAAATGGAAATGATAGTATTGTTGTAAGGACTAATTCAGAAAGCACATGTGAAATCACCTAACTCTATTCCTTTTGTGTAAATTATTGGGTAATATAATTCCTGTGTGACCTTAGTTCTCATTAACCATGATGAGAAACAAAGTGAGGTCTTTACCAACAAGAAGGATTTGGGCAAAATGAAGAAAACAGAAACCTGTTTACCAGACCTCAAAGAGAACACTTTAGTAGAGGAAAAAACACTTAACCTAATTAAGAAGAATACATTAGGTGTTTGTGCTTTATAACATACAAAATATTTTCATATATATTGTTTCATTTGATACACCAACTATAGGGTTTCCAAGTAGGGAAAACATATAGAATCTTGCCTTATTTTTGCAAATTATTAAATTGAAGCCCAGAGACTCTAGGAGAATTGCCTGAAGACCTGTAGCCAGTTAGTGCTTAACCCAAAATTCAGACCTGGACCTTCTGATTCTCCTAGGGTTTGTTATACTATCTTTTACTAATGATATAAGCAAAAATTCTTGGTCATTCAAGAAATATTAGAATATTTTCTTATAACATGCTGGTCTTGTAGAACTTACACCATTGTCTCACCAAGCAAGTAAGACTAATTCTGCATTCTAAATTGAAAAGTACCTAAACTATTATAATATTTTTTACAACCAAAGTATTTCTTCATATGTTGCCTTGCTGTTCTAAAATTTAATCAGTTGTGTTAGAAGAAGAAAGTACTATGAAAAAACTTGTACTATACACTATCTAAATAACTTGATGGCTTTTTCTTCACATTCCTTAGGTCTTCTTTTCTGTATTAATGGGGTCATTTAGTATTGGACACTCAACTCCAAGCATTGAAGCATTTGCAAATGCAAGAGGAGCAGCTTATGAAATCTTCAGGATAATTGATAATGTAAGTCTGGGCTGGCTATTTATCCGTCTATCTAAGTTTTTTATCACTTCATTTAACTCTCCACAAATGTCACTAAAAGTTGTTGTAACCTGGTAATCTTCTGAAATTGTACTCTGTTTAGAAGCCAAGCATTGACAGCTATTCGAAGAATGGGCACAAACCAGATAATATTAAAGGAAATTTGGAATTCAAAAATGTTCACTTCAGTTACCCATCTCGAAAAGAAGTTAAGGTACAATGATAAATGATTAATTAATGATGCAACATTTAACAATGTGTTGGATAAAGAGTTTCAGATACTACTTTTC
>PVJL010006870.1:64203-85786 GCA_004026885.1 Lyroderma lyra | reverse complement strand
AGTGAAATCATGCAGTTCTTTGTTTTTTCTGTCTGGCTTATTAAAAAGTGGGCAGAAGAACTAAACAGACACTTCTCCCATGAGGAAATACAAATGGCCAACAGACATATGAAAAAATGCTCATCCTCATTAGCTATCAGGGAAATGCAAATCAAAACCACAATGAGATACCACCTCACACCTGTGAGAATGGCTGTTAACAACAAGACAAGGAATAACAAGTGCTGGAGAGGATGTGGAGAAAAAGGAACTCTGGTACACTGCTGGTGGGAGTGCAAACTGGTACAACCACTGTGGAAGGCAGTGTGGAGGTTCCTCAGAAAATTGGGAATGGAGCTGCCATTTGACCCAGCACTCCCCCTTCTGGGGATCTACCCAAAGAACTTGAAAACCTTTGTCCGCAAAGATTTATGTACCCCAATGTTCATTGCAGCACTGTTTACAGTGGCCAAAACATGGAAACAACCAAAGGTCCCTGCGACAGATGACTGGATAAAGACGCTGTGGTACATATACACAATGGAATATTACTCAGCTGTAAGAAAAGATGAAATATTGCCATTTGCAACAAAATGGATGGACCTGGAGATCATCATGCTAAGTGAAATAAGGGCGATTACTTCTTAAAGTACATAAATGTCTAACCACTATGCTCTATACTTAAAATTAATATAAAATAATAGTGAATGTCAATGGTAATTGAAAAATAAAAAGGAAGAGAAAAGGTGAATAAGAGGTTCAAATTTCTAGGTATAAAACAAGTAAGTCTTGGGGATGTACAGTGCAGCATGGGGAATACAGTCAGTAATATTGTGATAGTGCCAGAGGGTGGCTGGACTTAAGGTCATTACTTCTTTAGTTACATAAATGTTGAATAGTTATGATGTATATCTGAAACTAATATAATATTATATGTTAGCTATACTTTACTAAAAATATGAAAAAAGGAAAAAAGAAACGTACAAATAAAATGGGAGTCTGTGAAACGTTCAGAACCTCTGACATCGTTTAAAGTTTTGAGATGCCAAAAGCTGCTGTTGCTGGGAGAAGGGCAACGCCAGAGCTGTAGGAGTTCAGCTTGTCCTGCCTCTCCCCTCTGGCAATCAGACCACCTCAGTTTTTATCTGTTAAATATAGAGGTTTTCCTTGTAAGATTTCATGTCAAGGAAAAAGCTATTTAAAAAAAACAAAACCTTCTCCCCAGTCTCAAAGAATATAATGACTTGAGTCTTATTTAGATATTGTCTGAGTTATGAAGGAGTGTTTATGAATGAAGGAGGTTTAAAGGCAATATAATGATGAGGTTGTTAAATGACTTGATTTTGGTTTGAAGCTCTTCTCTGATAACTGACTTGCTTTATGGCTTTGAACCAACCTCTCTGAGCCTTGATGCTTTTTCACATGTAAAATAAAGATATTATCACCAGGTTGTGTGGGCAAGTATTATGTGAAATGATGAATGAAGTAAAGGATTTAGCACACACAAAAAAGAGCAAATGTAAAGCACTGAGTGCAGCATTAACATGAAGCGTGTGTTCAGAACGCATAGTTTCATTTCCTTCTCTTTTATTCGGCAGCAAAAGAAAAGTTTCTATTAAATGCTGACATAATAAAGAGTCTAGCACTTAAAAAATTTTAAGATTGGCCTTATTTTTAGGACTATTGGTTTTGCATAGCACCTTTAGTAAATATAACCTTAGCAGTCCCATTTTTATGGTATGTTGGTGCTTCCAAAGTATAAAATGCAAAATAATTCAGTTTCAAGATTGCTAATATCTGAGATACTATTCAAGAACCAGGCCCTAATTCTTCCTATATTAATCTGTACCATTCCCCAAGTACACCAACCAACATAAGGTGGACTAAATCACCTACAATAAATGTGCTCTTCTTTTTATTAGACGCACAAAGTTCCTACTTGCAGTTATAATAGAGTGAGCATGCATTTGGCAACACTCAAAGCAATTAAATATGATTTAAAAGGCAAAAAGACAAAATTATCAGAGATGCAATATGTCAAAGTAATCTAGTTGTTCAATTTTTTATTGAATCAAAGGCCTCGATTTGACTTTTTGTATTAACTTTAAAGAAGTATAAACAGAACAATTCAGAAGGCCTTTGGATGATTTATTCATGTTCTACCATAATGTTTATGTATCCAATTTAAATTTAAATTTCATGATTACTCTGAGTACACAAGGATAAGAATGGATAAGCAGTTCACTCTAGGAATGATGATTGTGAGTGATTATGTTAACTGTTGAAAAAAAAGGGATGAAAAATCACGGAACAATTGCCTGTGAAAGTAACCTAAAGTAATGTTTAGATCTGCCCTCGTTCTCAGCTCACTGCCAAATTTCCATGATGCTACTGACTTAACTGCCTTTGAAGAAATCTGCCAAGAGACTCTCTTATCTGTAGGAAGAAAACAAAGCGAGACCTTTTCCATGAGCTAAGAACAAATCTCAAGTTAACAAGATCCTGATAAAAAGGTAGTAACAGCTGACAAGACTGGGAAACTGTGAGATTGTGAATTTACACACACACACACACACACACACACACACACACACACACACACGGCGGCATGTCCCCACATCCCCTCATGTTCAATACTGAAGTTTGCCCTTCCTTTCAAGCATTACACGTTCATTAACAGCTATCAGACACGATTTAACCATACACATGAAAAGAACCATTTAAATTAGCTTACTGTGATAAGTTCGTCTGGGGAAAGGCTACATATCCCGAAAAGCACATTTGTCACCATAACATGGTTTCAACTTAAATTCCTGCTACTGTTTATTAGAGAGTGACATTTTTTGCAGCCGATGAGAGGGTAACAAGAACTAGCTTATTCTAAGTTCACTGGAAGTGAGAGTTTTGTCAACACACACACACACACACACACACACACACACACATGCCTTGAAAAATCTTCAGAGAATACAATTATACCCTAAGTGAATTCCTTGTTCACAAAAGTATGACTATTAATAATCCTTCCTTAAGTGGGTACACTGGAATACCGCCTTTGTTATCTCAAGTTGTTTTCCTGCGGCATTATTTTGTACTTATTGTCCTCTGTCTTCACCACCTCCTCCCCGCCACCCCAAGCCTCCTGCTGCGCCCCTCCTCCCCTGCTCTGCGCCTGCTTTGCTCCTGAACATAGCCCTGAAGTCAGACACGTCCAGGTGTGCTGCATCTGACTTTTCAGGTGAGCTTCCCTAGCCAAGGCCTATAGTTGGATCCGGAAGCTTGGCATAGTGTTGGTGAATCTCGTACTGTGTCACTGATAAGGCAGCTTCATAAAGTGCCTGAAGATGAACCCAGAGACAACATATTTCTTACTCGGTTGTCCCGAGGTCTGCCCAAGAAAAGCCTTGAATGATTGCCAAGGAATTTGAACTTCAAGGGCAGAGTCTTTTGTTGACTCAGTTTTGCTACTGTCCTCTGTTGGTGGATGGTCAGTATGATTGAAGTCTCATAAATCACCCCAGGGAACCATTTGGAGCCTGTAATGATTGTGGTGAAATAGTGGCTATGCCACCTCCCATAGCCATTTGCATTTTCTCACTATATGGCCCCTCCTTACTTTCCTTATATTTTTCCTTTAAATTTTTGTTTGCTTTTGTTTTGAATAGATTCTACATTCTTATGCTTTAAAAGTCAAAATTCTGTAACATGTACACATTGAGGAAATCTCATTCCACCCCTGACGCTGTCTACCTTGCTCCTTCCTCCATGGTAACTGCAAAAATCAGAGTCCTTCCTTGCAGTAGGTACAAACAAACCAAGATTTTTAGTGACAGAGACGGGATGGCCATAAAAAACCTGAGGTGGAGGAGGGTAAGGCAAATCAGTATGTCATTCTAAAATATGCCATTCTTTGCATAATATAAGGGTTATTTTGAGCTGATGATTTTGAGAAAGAGCAGATATAGGAAAAGCTCTGAAAACAAAGTCACCCTTTTGTAAGGGACATTTATATTTATAAAGGAAATCCCCATCTGTAAGAGAAGGGTGACTAAATCACAAGAGAATCATATCAACGGAGAAGACACCCTCTTAAATCTGTGTGGCAAACCTTACTGCCGTTAACAATACTTTATCTGATCTCCATAACTTGCCTCCCCCATTATTTCTTTTAGATAAGACGGTATTTCAGCCCAAATTCTAAGCCACATCTTGAATTTAGTCATCCCTGAATTTCTACCATGTATTTATAGGATATACATGTTAATAACATGTTTGTTTTTCTCTTGTTACTCAGGCCTTTGTGACAAGGGTCCCAGGAGAACTTAGCGGGGTAGAAGAAGGACACTCTCTTCTCCTACACAGGGCAGCAGAGTGAGAGAGGTGGATGGAGGAGCTCTTCCGAGAAAGGAGCTCTTATTCTGGGGGGAAGGAGGAGCAGAGGTGACAGAGGAGGAGCAGAGGTGACAGAGGAGGCACAGAGGTATGGTTCAATGGATGTGAAAGTACATTTACATGCAATGCTTGTTGCAGTAATATCAAATACTTTACTATTTGTTGATGTCATTTCCTATCATGTGCGAAAGATGCTCTGCAACTAAGACACACAGTAGTCCGCTAGGCAGAAACGGCGAACTCCACATGGAGTCCTTTGTGCTGAGCCCCACCGGGGCTCAGCCTGACTGCAGGGTCAGTCTCTCCCAGGAGTGAAAATCGACACCCATCAGCCTGAAGTTTCCTCGCTAGCACTAGTGAGGTAATCTGCTCGATGAAATGCCCTGTCTTCCCCTAAGGGAAGGTAACCTTGCCTGAAATAATGCACTCTTTTAACTTGGTTCTACTCTCTTTCTGCCTATGAAAAACCTTCCATTTTGTACAACTCTTCAGAGCACCTTTCTATTTACTAGAGGGTATGCTGCTTGACTCATGAATTATTCAATAAAACCAATTAGATCTTTAAATTTACTTGGTTGATTTTTTTTTGTTCTTTAACAAAGTCCAATACCAATTGCACTGGTAATATTTAGTTAGTAATCCTCTCTTTCAGAACCAAAGGATGAATTAGCATCTCTTATTTGAAAGGTTTTGTGATTCAAATTTGCTGATTGAAGTTATTTTACTAAATGCTTATTTTATAGCCAGTTGGCTGCAAGTCAGGCTGAAGTCTACTTGGGAAAATATTAAGTAATCAAAGTTTTGGTATAAATATATGTGTCTTTACTGATAAAATGTGTATCAGGAGAAGTTCTCATTTTGTAAGCTTCGTTGTTGAGCTCTACAGTCTGTGAGGGTAGGGACCAAATCTATTTCACTCACCTGGTGTTTCTAGAGCCTAGTACTCTGCCTGGCACATAGTAGATACTCAATAAATAACCACTGAATGGATAAATAATATGAAACCAGCCTACTGGAAATTTGTTAGCAAGCATTTCCTGCATTCAGTAGCACACTGTATACTCAGAAGAAACAGAAAAGGCAAGAAAGAGAACAGATGCCTGTTTCTGAAACTTACAGTCTAGATGGAGCATATAAGTTTATGACTTAACTAAAACAACAAAATTGGACTAAAAAAAGGCTTCAGTTAACAATCAATTTTGGCAGGATGATAAAAGAGGTAATGAATGGTACAGAATAGTCTTGCAAAAGGCCTTCAAGAGCTTTGCTAATTAAAACATTACTGAGGAAGAAAGGAGTTACTATCAAAGTGAAAAAGCGAATTTCAAAGAAGGTGGAATCTGATAATTTGGCTTTGAATCTTACAATGTCTAAACTCAGTTTAAGCGGGAAAATAATTTATAAAATCACTTAGTTTAGAGTTCAGCATTGGTGGAGGCTGAGGGGGAGCAGAATTCATCACCCCAAAATTTGCCTGTTTGGCATACGGATTATTTTAAGCTAATAATTTTTAAGTAACATCAGACGTAGAAAAGCTCTGAAAACTGAGTAGAAGCTACCCTTCTAGAAGACACCTTTACATTTATTTATAAGGGCAATCTCCATTTTTCTCCCTTTCTGTACCAGAAAGAAAAGATGACTAAATCTCGAGGAACTCTTACCAATGAACAAAGCAAGAACTTAGATTTGCACAACAACCATGCCCTTGTATACGGGGCTTTTCCTGGTAACCTTGCATAACTGGCCTCTCCGGTAATCCTCAACATCTTCTTTTGTCTTTAGCTAGAGATAGTTTTTAATGTGATGGTTTGAGCAATTTTGGGGAGTTATTCAGTTTTCCTGGTTATCTCCCACATATACAGGAAGTATACATGTTGTTAAACTTCTGTTTGTTTTTCTCCTGTTAATCTGTCTTTTATCATAGGGGTTGTCTCAGTCAAGAACCTAGAAGTGTAAAGGGAAAATTATTTTCCTCCTCCACAAGACTAAGATATTTTTGTCAAGTTTCCAATTTTGATGGGATTTCACACCACTATTAAAGTATTGTCTCTCTAAAAAAATTGGAGTGCTTATTGAAACATTTGCAAGATACAGATTCTAGAAGGAGGAGTTCTGATCTATGTATAAGAAGTGTACAATGCCAGGTCCCAAACTGGGTCTAGCGTCATGTCCAGTAAAATTTCTTATTGATGCAAATGATGAGGCATCTCAGAAAGAAAAACTACTAGACCAAATGAATGGTAAAGTTGCTGGCACAAATCAAAGACAGAGAGAGAGAGAGAGAGAGAGAGAGAACTGGGTATTTGTGTTAGCTTTGTGTGTGCATGCATATGTGCACACATGTGCTTTCTTAAAATATTTTCTTTGAAATCTAACTTTTAAGTTGACTTCTTTATGTGATAGCAGCTATCCTAATTTAACAATTTACCACCACTCCTTCTAATTTACTTCAACTTGCCAAAACTATAATGGCCATTTCTTTCCACAGAGACAAATTGTTCTCAAGTCATAATCTCAGCCATCAGATACAAAAACACTATCCTACCTTTCATATCGAACCACAGTAATACAGGCCAAACCATTTAATTTCAGAGACATTACCTCCAATTTATTTTGTGAAAATATTAACTACTTTTCCATCAAATCACTTCAACCTCTTTTATTAATTTTTTAAAAAATATTTTTTATTGTTAGACTTACTGGGGTGACATTGGTTAGCAAGGATTACATAGGTTTCAGGTGTACAATTCTACAGTGCATTGTTTATTTGTTGCTTGATTTCTCTTTTAATTTAATGGATTTTGTTTGAATCTGAAATTCTAAAGTATATTTCTCTTATACTCTTCAGGAATGAGATCATCTTTGTCATGTATTAAGAACTAAATTTTGCCCTTTGCTCTAAGGTACATAACTTTATAAATAAAAAGTATTTGTTTTCTGGGATATTTTATGGGAAATGGTTGTGGATTGGGATGAAATAAAACCACTATTACCAAATAAAAAGTGGGCAAAGTTATACACAGTATTTTCATGATTACTGCCAGGTTATATATCTTAGAAGATGACATAGGCTTATATATTAGAAAGCTAAGGAAGAATAATTTTTGGCAAAAGAGGTTCTAGAAAAAAGGAGAGAGTTGGAAACTCAAATCATGGGGAGAATATTCCCACTCTTGATCCATATGCAAATGCTCCCTCTGTGTGTTAGGATATTCAAATTCTTAACATTCCTCCCCCTCCCCCCCAGGATTTAGGGAGCAGCAGAAGGGACTGGAAATCAGGTTCAAAGTTTTCAGAAAAACAATGTGCATTCGCAATCTAGGAAGCAGCAATAGAAAAGGCTAGAACATAACTTTTTTTAAAGGTCTGGGAATCAGATAGCTAATCTAATCATTAACAGGAGCTTCATGTCATATAATCTTTTGGAGAGTGCAGAAAGTTACATTTGGTTGATTAATCCTTATGACATCATCATGAGCAAAAAGAGTCAATATTTGGAGTTCCCCTTTCCTTAAGTGGTCTTTCCCCAAGTTTATAAAAGCATATCATTCAAGATGGACCATGCCAGACTGATTGTTCTACTGTTCCAGCCCTTGGAATTCACTCTTTCCTCAACCCCTCTGACACGCACACAGCTGTGGCCGGACTGTCCACATCAGTGTGGTCATCACTGTTGGTCATGGCTACAGCAAACATGAATGTCTTCTTAATCATCACTGTGACCAGGTGAATGCAGGGCACAGCAGCTGGCCCATCCACCCAAATGAGGCAGTGAGACAGCTGAGAGGCTCTGGGGCGACCCATGGTTCCTGTGAGTCATGAATGAAGGCCATATAGCTAGAGTATTGCCAACCAGTTGGGCTTTTCTTTCATGCATCATACAAGTTGGCAATAATCAGTGAGGATTTTCTGCCTGATTTTTGGACAATTTTAGTTTTCTTTCTTGTGAAGTGACAACCTCATCAACTCCATTTAGTGGCGCTAAACAGTGTTGTGACACAAAGCAAGAGAATCAGTATAAAGGATGATAAAATTCTGGGTGACAGATAATCTTTTAATTAGTTTGTTTACCAAAACTGGCTGCTAGTGGTATGTCACGAAAAAGTGATATTGGGTACTGTACTAGATTTTAATAGAAACAACTATAGAGACAGACTTTTCAAACAAGCAATAAGGGATTCACATTTCTAGTGGCTCTTGAGAGCACAATTTTTAGCTTTTCTTAGTTATTCTCGATTTTTAGTGATTTGACTTATTAGGATAGTTGGTGAAAAAGATATTCAAGAGAAGTTTCTGTGATATTCTTATACTAATTCTGCTCCTGAAAGAACAAAAGCATTTTTCTTACATCTCCTTTGGGAATTTTAAAATGGTAGAAAGTTTTAAATAAAAAGATTGTTCAAGATAGTTTTGAATAAAAAACAATTTGAGAGGGTAGAAGATTTTGAAAAAAAAAAGGAAGAGATTTTGTCCTGCCCTCATAATTGAATATGGCATTAGGTTGATAACCATTTTTTAAAAATAGATTTAGTTTATTGGGGGAGGGGAAGTGTAAAGCATATATTACTCTTGCTTCCCACTGTAACTTTGGTGAAAGTAGCAGCTAGACTTATTTCTATTATGAGTTATGAAAAAGAATGGCAAGAATCATTTATTAATCATTGCAGAAATGTCCATTCATAGTCCATTGAGCAAAAGTGCTGAGATAGAATATGATAAAATACTGACTTGAAGTATAGGTGAAAATGAAGGCAATGTGAATACTTTTAAAGCTACCCTACTGTAGCTAATTTTTTTCTCTACAGTTTGTAATATTGACACTATATATGTATATAAACTCAGAAAAATCTTATGTTAACTAATGTTGATGTTTCATAATCAGTTTTAAAGAAACGGGAGAGACCTAAAAGGACAAGCGTATTTACAGCTGTCCTTGCCCATCACGTCAGCCAGGAGGCTCTGTTCCAACATGGTAGATCCCAGTGTCCTGCTCCACTTCACACGGTTGGAAATGCTACTCACCACACGTAATTCTATCCCACACCCTTGGATTCCAGACCACGATAAACAAGTGCCACAATATCTCCAAGAGAGGAAACAACGCTTCCACTATTCGTATCTTCTGTGAGATAACACAGGCAGATGATTTGTGAATGTAGAGAATTAATTTTAAATGCAAGGCAGGGTTCAACTTGCTAACTTGGAGCACCCATTTGAGGGGGCCAAGAGCTTGCATCTGTATTTAATGTTAATGAGTTAAAAGTGTTCCTTTCTGCTTTTTCCTGAGTCACAAGTAAATATGGACACTGTCAATCCAAGAGTAGCTTTGATCTGGTAACAATGTTAACCAGAAGATAATTCATGAAATAGTAAAAAAAAAAAAAAAAAAAAATGTGGTTTTTAATGAGATTAAGCACATTTGTTTGCTATTTAAAACTTTTTGGGTCCACATATCTGCTACCATCCCATCCTATGGAATTTCAAGAAGATAATGTTGCTAACATTAATTATTAAAATAAGCATATAAAATTTTTATCTTCTTTTGATCAAAGTCAAGCTCTTTCAGGCCTTCCCTTAGGCATTTATTTAAAGGAAGCAAAAATGAACTGTAAGCATGTATTAATCTGTTAGTATTATAGGTAACCTAAATATAGACAATAACTTAAAGGAATATTTTTCTGAAATAGCAAACATACATTGCATTATTTTGGGCATAGATTTAACCTTAAGGTAACTGTCAACTTCAGTAACTGTAAAAGATAATTAATGTCCACTTACTTTTTTCTCATAATACACACCTTGAGAGAAAAAAATTGGTACTGATCAAAAAATCCATGAAAAAGAAAAACAACGTACCCATTTCCCGGTGTCCCTGCTCCACTTTACATGGTTGGAAATGCTGACCTAATAAAACACTGTTCATATGTCACAGAGGACCCTTGCTCATTCTGCACGGGGAGTCAGCCAGAAGATTCAGAACAAGTTCTCCTCACGATTCTTCACTGTGAGGTATGGTAACAACAGGCCAGTTAAATGTATAAGCCAGTTGGTTTTAGAAAGGTCTTGGCTGATTTTGAAGTCAATCCAATTTTTTTTTTTTAATCTTGTAAGAATGACCTCAAGGACCTTACGTTTCCTTCAAATGTATGGTATTGTTAATCAAAGTTCACTCTAGCCATTATTTTAAAATTAAGACTCTGACCACCATGAAATTTGACCTTGAGGTGATGGGGAAATATAATTGCTTTTTAAACTGCTGGGATGCTACATTAATTGATTTTTTGTGTGTGTATGTGTTCTGGGAAAACCCAGCATGTTGGTACCTCCTTATAACATTGCATAATTGGACCGCTAGGACTTTCCTGACTTTATTTTTATGGTTGTTTATATTTTTACTGTAATTAAATTACATAGAAGTCGAAGTTCTAGTTCAAGCATTATGTTGCAGAACAAAATGAACTATAAGCTATCTCCATGTAACTTATCTGTGTAACTTTCCAAGATCTGTCCTTTGTGGTTACAGTATACATCTCATTATTTGATATTTGACAGAATAAATGAGGTCATTCATTGATACATTGATAGTGACATATGCCATGGGGAATTTTTATAAGATAAATCACAGTTTTTGCTTTTTGGAATACAGAAAGGTAAACAGATAATGTTTCTGGATATAGTGCAATTCTATCCATTACGATTTTACATGAAGCATGAGAAACATTTAACACTTTCACTGGTGTTCCATTAGAGATACTCCACTGACCTTTGGGTATCTCAAATCAGTACATAATGGGGTCATGATCTATTAAGTATGCAAGAAGTTTTATATCTCAATTACGTTTACCAGTCCAAACCTTGCCCTTTTTTCTGTGTAATAAATATTATTTGAGGATGATAATGACTTTCGATGCTCCCAGTTTTCCCTCTTTCTTAGGGTCAAAAGAGTAAATTAAAAACTGTCTGACCTCAGATTCGCAGTGTGAGCCCATTTCATTTACAAAGCTCAGGAGAAACAGCATGTCAAGTGGGATATATTTATAAGTTTCTACATTAGAAAAAAATTTCACTTTTTTCTCTCAATATCATTTTATTAATTATGATCCTATGTGAAAGGTCCTGGCCGCTAACTAATAGAGTTGTGGTTAATACAGAGGTTCAAAGGCTATTGTGGATATTAGTTATCTAAGGATAGAGTTAAAATAATCACTGATGAAAAACTGTAAGTACACAACCTAGGAATAGGAGGAGCTGTGAAACTTTGGTGGGAAGGCCACCAGGCTCCGACTCATTCTGGAACTCTGTGTGCACCAAAGGAATCTTTCTTCCTCCATGTGGCAAATGAGATGAATACGTTTTAAACACATTAAGATTTCTGTATGCAAGTTGTTTTATAGTCAAAATATAATTAACAGTAAGATCAAGCACTTTACCAAACTTTAGCAAGGAAGTCCATATTTATTTCCTTTTCTTCTTGCTTTCCCAACTAGATTTAATAGATGTTTAAGGTAACGAAGAAATAAATGCGTTTGATTTCTTAGAGGGAACAGTTAAATTCAAAATCACACAAAATATCTATAGGCTTTTGATGTTTCCACTCTTTCTAAAATGGATACAAAGATTTTCCAAATGAGTACATGACATTTCTATTGCAGTTAAGATGGATCATGACTTGTTAAATAAGCAGTAAGCCTGCATCGCTTGTATCTCAGTTACATTTTCCAGTCCAGACCCTGCTCTTCTGGGAATTACAGTTTGTAATATTATTGGATGATGATGACGACTTTAAAAGGTATATTATAAAATGAATAGGAAAGGTGCTAATTTCAACTTTGTCAATTACATTATTTTTATTCTTTTTAATGGATCATCAAGTAATATGTTAAAAATGTAGCACTTCATCTGAAGAGTACAGTTGATTTATAATTATTGTGGGTGGCTATTAATTCAATGATTTTTGATGAATTGCATGAAAGCATATAGAGATGGTTCTTGGTGATAATATATTAGTGTGATATATGCAACAATAAAGTTGATAAAAGATGGTTCAGAACTGCTTTCTCTTTTAAACAGCAGTAGTTTTATAATCATTTGCACGACCTCTGTTCAAGTAAAATACTGTGGTTTCATGGACTATGCCATACTACACAGCTGGTCAAGTTCTGCTCTGCTACCTCAGTGAAATTGGGCCAGACACATGGTTTTCCTGAATCTATTTTCATGGGGTTAAATGTACTGCTTTCCTAGCTGTGAGAATTAACTGAGATGAAGTATGTTAAATTTGTGGGTGGTCAATATATCTAAGTTTCCCTTCTCCCCTGTCATTCTTAAGAATAGATCATCAGAATTGCAGAATAAAGAAACACACGTTTTATTTTTTTTTAATTTTAGGAGATTAAATTTTCTATAAACTCAGTCATTTCCCCTCAAATAATAAAATGACTGAATAAAGTATATTTAATAATAATATTGTTATAATAATGAGTTGTTTTTCCTTGTATAGTCAAAGGATATAATCTGATATGAAAAACTTCATTAATATAATTAATCATTTCACATGATATTGATAGCAAAATATGAAAAAGTTAAAAAGACTAAGTGCAAGAGAAAACAACATAAAGGAATAAAATGAACAATCAGGTTCTGTTCTCAGGACTATGTAGTCCTCAGCTCCTGTTTTGGAACTCTGATGGTTTTTCTCCATGCAGTGACAAAGAGAATGGGTTGACTTGCGAGAGACATCCACTCGTGTGCCAGTGGAGAAAAACGTGGCTAGCACGTGCTTTCCCAATGGGCTTCATTTATGGATGCCTTCATTTATGGTACTTCTCGGAGAAATGCCTTTTCTTGTGTGTGTGGGGAAAACCCAGTGATGTAGAGAACTGTGGCCTGTGTAATACATCACCCTGCTAATGTCCCAAGTGTTTAACAATGGAAGGTTTCAATTTTAGTTGCAGCACTATTTCCCAGGATTAAAGGCTCACGTTGGAATCATGTCAATGACAAGATGATTCATGGGGAGGTAAGCTCTGGGACAGCTGGGACCTGCTCTATCTATCTGAATACCCAACAACAGTTCCTGGAATAATGCCAGGCATGTAGTAGGTGCCTTATTCTGCAACTATTTATAAATAAAAAAAAATGAATGAATGATTTTTTGAAAATTGACCTTGGTTGTTTCATACTCTGGTGAAAGAAATTATGGAAATCAAAAAAACATGTGACGGCTTTTAGTATATGTTGAACCTCAGAAAACCTTACTGAATCCCACAAAACATAGCTAAATATGGTATAGAAAATTTTAGTGGAGTGTTTAATGCAACCAAAGTGATAGAGAAAAGTATGGTTTATAATTTTTGTGAACCAATAATAGTAATGACTGCTCATTACATATTTACTAGAACCACATGGCGGTCTGAGAGCTTTATGTATACAATCTCATTTAGTAGCCCTATATTGACGTGTGCATCAGGCGCCGTAGGGTAGTGGTCAAGGAGGGAGTTTGGGGCTAGACACCTTGGATCTAAACTCAGACTTTGGTACTGATCTGCGTCTGGGCAAGTTGTTTGACTTCTTTAGTTTCCTTATCTGTTGAAAGGGGAAAATAACAAGTATGTGCCTCATATGGTTGGTATGGAAATTAAAAGTATAATTGATCCTAGAATAGTACCAGCCATGTAATATCTATCTAATGTCTCTCTGTCTCTGTCTGTCTGTCTGCCTGTCTGCCTGTCAGTCCTTCTTGCATAAAACAGTGCCTGGTGTAAAGTCGGAACTACGTAAATGTTGGCAATCATTGTGTATTATTATCATTCTGGTTGTACAGATGAGGAAACTGAGGCACAGAAAAAAACTTGCTCAGAATCACACAGCTAGTTGGTATTAGAAATACATTCGGAGTCTGGGTAGTGTAACTCCAGAGCTTATTATGCTCTTAGCTTCTACACCACTACATCTCCCTCAATGAGTGTACTGAAAATGTAGCTAATTCACTCTTAGTAATAAACTGCTCCTAGAATTTATTCAATAATTTTCAAAAAATAATTTACACTCCTTTACTAGCATGAAGATTTCTGATGAATAAGTACAGGTGTTTTTGTTGGTTATTAATAAAAATATACTATTAATAACTCAGTTGCCTGATTAATTTTAAGAGCTAAGGCACAAGAAAATGATTGCTACTTTCTGTAATTAAGTATTCAAAAATTGCTGGTAACTAAAAATAAACCTCATCGCAGTGAGACCAGCTTCACATTCATTTGACTCACACACTCCTCACATTCAGTTCCCATCAGAGGTGAAGGATCCTCAACAACCGTGTAGTTTAGGATGTATTCCCGCAGACTCCACGGGGCACAGGAAGGGCAAGGTTATCCTTCCGTGGTGCTTTTGAAAAACAATTGAACAGCACATTTAATTAAAAAAACATAATGGGACACTAGCTCGTATTACTAACAATGCTGACCATACTCAATAGAAATTGTGTTTGTTTAAATGTCAAATTATGTTTTCAGTTGCATCAATGGTATGATTATGAAATGAATAAAAAGTTATTTAATTTCCAAATTTCCCCTCAGAGCAGTTTAACCACATAAGTTTAAACAGCCTGTGAAACCGAGCCAGGTATGTGAAGTAAACTGAGATTAAAACTTCAAAAAGGTTATTTTCCATTAAAAATTACAACTATTTTCCTTCCTGAAATCAGCCAAATAGGCTTATACACATACACACAGGCCAAGACTGAAGTGATTAACTTTCAGGCTAATTTAATTGGTCGTTTTAGCTCTAGACACTGTCTCTACTGCAGTTACTCCTTGTCAACTTTGAGTCCCTGCAGAACCACAGTGAACATTCAGGAAAATTTTAATTTAAAGAAACCTGCATTTCTTTCTACTTGAAAAACTCATTTATACTTTTGAAGCTTCAATTCTGTATTCAAATTTTTCTCAAATGCTGTGGCAAGTTAGAAAGCAATTAGTATACCGAAAGCAGAGTATCTCTGCAACTGAGATTATGATTCTTTAATTCTTTTATCTGTCAATCTCTTTAACTTTTTATCTGTAAAAAATACTTTCCAGTCTATTCTGGATGCCTGCATGACAGCTACAGTGCTGAGATGTCAAGAATGAATCCACTTCTCAATTTTTATAAAGTGATCATAAAATCCTTGATGAATATTTGGCTATGTATGGGGGTGATTATTGATATTTATATTAATACAAATTTGTGTAGAAGAAGAGAAATAGATTTAATTTTAATACTCCAGGTAAATCAATAAATAACTGTACATATTAAAATGCATGATTTTATAAATGGAAAAACACTTTATTTTAAAAATAAATCACAAGATGCTATTTTGGTATCTGTAAAGCAAAGCAGTTTCTTGCTAGATATTGTGATAGTTCCCCCAAATCTCTCTAGTGGGTCCATCTTTGGCCTTGGCATGATTGTTGCATCTTCCCCGAGCACAAGTCTCATTCTTAATTTTTTTACTTTCATTTTTATTTGTTTTATTTATTTTTTTTATCATTAAATTGATTGGGGTGACATTGGTTAGCACAGATTACAGAGGTTCCAGGTGTACAATTCTGCAGTGCATTGTCTGTGCTGCATTATGTGCTCACCACCCAGTGTGAGTTCTTCTGTCACCATGTATGTGGCTCCCCCTCCTTCCTCTCACACCTCCTTCCCTCCTGCCCCTCAGGTAACCACTACACTACTGTCAAGTCTCATTCTTAAAACGGCCACCCTGGCCACAGGTCTCTATGGGCTATTGCTTCCACAGAGCACGGTGTCCCCTCCTTTGGGCCTGGCAAACTCCCTCACAGCCTTCAGGTCTCGCAAACACTCCCATCACTCTCTCCTAGGTCAGGGGCTTCGGACATATGTTCTTACAGAACAGTGTTCTGTTGGCTCAGGACACTTATCTAAAGTCGTAATTACGCTTTCATTAGTGAGGTAATCCGAGGAATACCTTCCTCCGCCATTAGACCTTATGAAAGGCAGAACCATGTTGGCTTATCTCCCAGTTTTATCCCCAGAGTTCCCAGTGTACCTGGCATGGAGGAAGAAATCAATGATCACTGGTTGAAAGAGGAAAGAAAGAAAGAGAGAGAAGCAGAGGGAAGGAGGAAGGAAGAGAGAGAGAGAAGGAGAGGAAAGAGAAGAGAAGAAAAGGAAGGAAAGAAGAAAAGAAGGGAGGGAGGGGATAAAGAAAAGAAGGTAAAGGCAATAAAATAAAAAATACCGGGCAAAGGAAGGGAACTAATGCTTATTGAGACCTGTCTTGGTCTAGGGACTTTATAAAAGTCTCATTTTATCGTCCTAAAAACCTTACACAGAACAGGGATTTTTGAATTGCGTTTCCTAAAACCCCACCCAGTGTCAGTGTCCTTCATGTTATACCACAATTTCTTTGGCCATCTAAATGTTCTTTCCTTTGTGGTTTAATTTTAAATTTTTCCATCTGCAGGTATGGCATACAGATAACTAACAGCAAATGCTTCTCAAGTGCCAGGCCCTTTTCTAAATACTTTACATAGATTACCTTTTGAAAATCAGTAACAATCCCTATAATTCTTCCCATTTTACCAACAGGGAACCCCAACACTGAGAGCCACAGAGCTCGTAGGTGCTGAAGTCCTGATTCAAGCCTGGGTGCTGTATCTCTGCCTTTACTGCCTCTTCATTAGAGTGAACAGATTTGAGTGGCCTTTGCTTTTCTGACCTACATGGTTCACCCGGACACACACACTCACGCCACGTCCGCCCTGATCCGGGTGCTGACTGACAGCTGACAGCATCGGACTCACACACGGCGCTGGCCACACCTGGCCTATCTTCGCACCGGTTCATGACCACACCACCAGCGGTCGGACGTGAGCACGGCACCCCCCGAGGTGGGAGGAGGGGTGGGAAGACACTTTAGTCAGACAAAAATGAAGCTAAGTTAGGCGACACATTCTATTCACGAAAACAAATGGAGCTAGGCAAACGGGCTTTTTCCTGCTGAAACTTTAATAATTTCACTGAAATGATAGCCATCTTGGTAATAATGCCTAAATAATTCAGCTGGATAAAATGTGTCCTCTGGTGGATGCGGTCACGTTAGTAAGCCTTGCTTTTGAGAGGAGCCAGCTCTGTTTGGTTCTTGTTCAAAACTCTACTTCTCACAATGGAGCTAACAGCTCAATAGTAGGCATGATTCAGAGTATCAAAGACTGTTTAAGTTTAAAGAGGACTTGCAGGTCATAAATCCACCCCTCTTATTTTATGATGGAGAAAACTAAGGTCCAGGGAGACGGTTTAAGAATAATGACTATTTCTTTCAAACCTTAAAATGACTCAGAGAGAAAGACACCATGGAAATAAACATTTTTTATGTGCTGCCTCATATTTAGTTACAAATTGAGAAATGCAGTAGGTAAATGACGGGTGTTGTTAATGTTTGTACTCCTTCTACATTTTATCCATCCTCCACAGGAGTGAATACAAAGGCAGGGGCCAAACACAAGGATGTCTGTTGGGAGCTGTCCATGTAGTTTCATGTGATTTAGGACCAGAGACACCATCTGATTTATAGGCTTGGATCAACTTTAAATAAATAAATAATAAGCCCTGATAAATATTTGTTGAGTGAATGAAAGAATACATGAATTAATCAGTGAGCATATGTGGAGTTCCCCTCATCTGAGGTTTACAGATCAAACTGGAGAAAAATTATATCCAGTACCTTTTCCGGGAGGCAGACACTGTGGACAGGTCTCTCTCCAAGGAGAACTTGTTTGTAAATTGAAAAAGAGTTTGGGGGTTTAGGATTTAAACGAGGGCAATCTTTGGAAGTATAAGAAAACGTGGAAGGGTTGAGATTCAACTGCAAACCCAGAGCAAGGGGGTTCTTTATATTTTCCTAAAGCAGAAAAGCGTCTCTGGTGAAAGGAAGTTATGTACTGGAATGGTGGACTCATTGCTTCTGAGTGAAGGTGGAGCTCGCCGCCGTGGTGGGTTTCAGGTCGCGTGCTCTGCCCACCCCCCTTCATCCTGCTTGCTCTGTGAGAATCTGGGAGCCCTGAGGCAGCGTTGCCTGGGGGCCAGGTTCAGACAAAGGCACGTGCCAGGGCTTGGACAAGCTTCCTGAGCCTAGCTTCAACGCATTCTCCAAATAGCACTAAGGGTTTTGTTATGCTCAACGAACCTCATCTTGACAATACTGACCACATTCCCAGAGATGTCAAGGCCTTTTTTTTTTTTAAATTGAAGTCTCGTACATAGCAAGTTCAGCATGAGGGTTGATGAA
Organism: Lyroderma lyra; assembly: GCA_004026885.1. NCBI lineage: Eukaryota > Metazoa > Chordata > Mammalia > Chiroptera > Megadermatidae > Lyroderma > Lyroderma lyra. The sequence goes on along the minus strand of PVJL010006870.1, from coordinate 67,122 downwards.
TTTTTCAAAATTTTAGCTATTGTATGTCTCTCAATGGAATGTACTGGGCTTGAAACAATATTGCCAATGTTAGGGTTATGTTAATGTTTATTTTTTTAATACTTAAATCATTTGAAGTTTCAACTATATACAACTGTAGGTTAACAGCATCCATATTTCTTTAGCACATTGTGGTATTTTTGTTTGTTTATATGTCAGTTTCCCCATTAGAGTATAAGATGCTTGAGAGTAGGGACTATGCCTTATTAATTTTCAAAAAATCTTTATTGAAGTATAATATACATACTTTGAAATGTATCTGTTTTAAATGTGAAGTTCTATGATATTACTAAATTTACAGAATTGTGCAATCATCATGGCAATCTTATTTTAGATCATTTCTATCATTTCAAATAGAAATGTCATTTGCCTTCACTCCCATTCCCACCTCCAGTCCTAGGCAACCGCTTATCTACTTTTTTGTCCTATTAATTTTTCAAGCCTAGTACCTTAGGGAATGTTGGGCACCTAGTAGGCACTCAATGTCTTAATTAAGTAACTAATTAACTAATTAATTGGCTATCAGGGACACAGCACTTTCTGCTAACAAAATCCGACCTTCTGTTTGTATACTAAATAATTTGATATGGAATCACACTTCATCAGAACAACTTGTGAGGTCATCAGGGCAAGGTAATAGAAAACGAGACCTAAAGCACATAAATGATGTGCTCAAACCACCCCACTGCAACAGACAAAGCTATGCCTTTTGACTACATAGCCAGTATTCATACTCCATTGTGGTCAAATAAAGGTGATAGAATTTTGAGAACACTGTGGTCTACATAAACATATTTGGAATTTTACATACAGTTTAAAATAAAAACTCCCACTATTTTAAACCCAGAACTTATTTGATGTAGTACAATAAAAATATTTTACTAATAAAAATTTACAAATGACAACATGGAAAACTAAATAATTTACTTAGGGTTTCTAAAAGCACACATTTCTCCTGTTATTTGGTTAATTCAAGAGCACGTAGCTCCATTGAGGTCGTCTTTGTGTGGCTGGTAGTTCAACTTAGCCCTTCATTTTGGGTGAGGAGATACGACTTTTATATAACCAAAGTGATATGGCAAAGAATTATTAAAAGGTGTACAAAGGAAAAGGAAACCACTTTTCATTAAAATATACTTTAACTTGAGCAAAATTAATTTTCCTGTGTGCTATAGTATGTTTTACAGAGGTATAACTCTGTGGCAGAAATGAGCATAACTTTCCTTAACCAGTGGTTCTGGTTGGCGCGTGCCTACAGAGGTCTGTTATCCTGTCCCTTAGGGCAGATAATTGCTGGTTCAAGCAAAGGATGACATAGTTTCTTGCTTCAAGTGACTTGGGCTTCAGGTGGCAGCTGGATTTGTCCTGGGTTTACAGAGTAACACACATGACCTTCATGTCCTGTGACCCTTGACTATCCAAAAAAAAAAAAAAAAAAAAGAAGGTGAACTTCTCCGGGCACCTAAAGCTACACTTCTTTTTTTTATGGAGCATTATTATAAATGACTGCAATAAATTTTTACTTTATCCCAGCTTATATGTATAATTTATCAATATGAATAGTTGTTTTTATGAGTTAGCTTATTTGGTGTGTGCACTCAGCTCCCTGGGGACTCTTATAAGAGTCCCAGTTACAGTTATAGTTACAGCTCTATCCTAATTATGCAAAATGCACAACTGAAAAGTGGGGCAATTACAGAGACAAGCAAACACACAAACACACTTGCAGGATGGTAATGTTAATATAAAGTCAGAGAATTTAAGATCTAGAAAGAATAAATAATATATGGGAATTTAAACTGAAGGAGAGGGAGACAAGGAGGAGGTTTTGACAAAAGCGAAGAATTTGCTATATAATTTATATCTGAATGAGTTAAGTCGATTTATCAATTTCAAAACCAGATTATATATATGAATAAACTATAAAATATATGTTATATATTATAAAAATAATTAAAAATTATAATACTTGCCATGGTTGAAATTAGTTGTAAGAGGTTGAAAAAATGAAAAACTTTTCAGTCCAAAACTTTGCATGTAGCTTATTTCAATACAACATCTAATTTTATACAACTTTCCCTCATTTAGAAAAACATCTTTTATAGTTTTTTGACTTAAGTTTAAGGTTAAAATTTGAAATGCATAACTTTTTATTCATTAAGTAATTTTACAGTAAATACTGAGTGTCAGCTATGAAGCAGGCACTGTTCTGTGATCTGGGACTAAAGCCAGGATAGGTCAGATGAGCTCCCTGCCCTCCTGGAGCTGACATTCTAGGAGGTGGCAAATCATGCCCAAGAACATCAGTAAATGAGTTAGAATTTCTGATAGTGACATGTACAATGAAGAACATACAGAAGGACAATAGGATAGGGAGTGACTGGGGAGGCTATTTTAGATAAGAGGGTCTGGGGAATCCTGTGTATGGAGGGGACATTTGAGGTGAGACTTGGAAAAGACACTCCTAAGAAACACAAGGCATGTGGAGTGATCAGCAAGTACGAAGACCCTAAGGTGGAAACAAATTTAATGTATTTGAGGAATAGAAAGACCAGGTAGCTGGAGATGAGTAAGGGAGAGGAAAAGTGGTCAAGGAATTTGAACAAAGAGTCAGGGACCAGGTCATGCATTTTCCTGGAGGTTGTGATGAGGAGTTGGGATGTTATTTTAAGGGCAAAAGAAACTCAAGAGAATTTTAAGCAAAACAGAGCCACGGTCTGATTTATACATTTACAGACTATGTTGGCTGCTATTTGGATATTGGCTCATAGGGGGCACCAGTGAAGGAAGGAGAGTAGTTAGCAATCTAATGCAATAACCCAGGAAAAAAGATAGGAGCTTGTACTGGTAGCCGGTGGGGGGGGGGGGGGGGGGGGGGAA
>PVJL010006870.1:0-64103 GCA_004026885.1 Lyroderma lyra | reverse complement strand
GGTGACATCAAGAGTTTTTTTTTGGCTGTGTTAAGTTTAAGATGACTCTCAGACAAATACGTGGAAATGTCAAGGAGCCTTCTATTGTGTAAGCTCGGAGTTCAGGGGAGAGTTCAGGGAAACAAATAGAAGAGGGACATTCTCAGCATGGAGATGAGATTTGGAAGGTATGGCATCAAGGGGACATTTGAAAATAAAGAATTGCCCAGGACAATCTCAAGTGTAGCAGTAGGTTAGAGAAAAGAAGCCATTAAAGAGGCTGGGAAGGGTCCTTCCAGGAGAGAGGAGAAAACCAGGCGAGTGTGGAGTCTCAGAATGAAGAGAGGAAGGTTTCTAGAAGAGGGCTGATCATAAGCCTGGAACTGAGGTAGCGTGGAAGGGGGACAGAAGCAATGCCACTGGATTGGGAAAAGCAGACCTAGAGGCTCAATGCGAATGAATTAGAGTGAATGGGAGGCTGAGGAAGGGGAGACAGCCAGTCCAGACCATTCCTTTGAGAGTTACGCTGTGAAGAGGAATGGGTAAGTAGGCAAAGGCGGGATGGGGGTCTGCGATCTAAGGTGTTGGTTGGGTTTGGCTCCTTCTGTTTTTTAACAGGAGATAATGATCATGTTAAATGCTGATAAGAATGATGCAATGGCAAAGAAACAACTAACCATGCAAGGGAGAGCACATGTGATGAGTCGTCTGTGTGTGTTGGGAAATGCGCGCGGTGGGGCACGTGAGTCCCATTTGTGGTAACAGTCCTGAATTGAAAGGGAGACCAGTCAGCGTGCTGTGTGATTTTCTCAAGTGCAGTTTAGTTTTTCAGGCACACAATAGGAGAAGGCCAGCATCTGGGTTTAGGTTTTGTTGAGAGAGGCGATTGCAAGGGAGTGTCAGAGTGAAGATACATGGACTTGTGCACAAGTGGAAAGAAGAAAGCAAGCACATGTAGGTGCTGATGGGTAGTGGGATGCGCTGGGGTCACTGAGCTGGCAGCTTCAATGCGCTGAAGGTGTGGTGGCGTTGGGAATACCAAAATAAATGGTGCAAAGGTAGGGAGTGAGAGGCTTCAAAAATTTTCAGTGTTGGTGACATTGTAGGTTGGGTGAATGAAATAAGAAAGGTGCTATGCGTACGGAGAGAACCCAGACGGAAGGAGAACAGCTTCTCACCAAGCTGGAGTCTAGGGTCCTCCGGCATAAGACAGGCTCCTGCAGTTTGGGATGTGCTAAGGAGTCTGAAGTCAGGGGATCTCTGCACAGATATGCCAGCTCTCTAAGAGCACCTCTAGTATAACAGCCCAAAGGTGGAAGTTTAGGTAAACTTTTAAATCTCATTGTCACTAAATATTCTGGCTTGGGGGTCTATGTCATTTACTATTGTGTATGGGCATTATATTTAGTTTTTGAGGTTCGTTTGTAAAAATACGTATTAGCGCTACCATCATTGTTATCACCATTACCACCACCGCTGTCACCACCACCATCATCACCATCATTGTATATACATGTTGCTATAATTGATTTAGGGCCCTTCTACTGGTTCTGTATGGAAGACTCTTGTCCCTGGAGCTTCATTCAATCTTCGTTTCAAAAGTTACCTCCTCAGAGAAGCCTGGACACATACTAAAGGAGGACACCCTGTCTTCTGACATCCTCTATTCCCAGTTTTGTTCCTGATGGCACTTATGGCTAGCTGGAATTGTCCTTTTAGTGGGAGGTGTTATACATTTATTTGTTTATCTGTTTAAACACACTTATTTGTTTACTTGTTTATTGTTTGTGTTGCCTCTTTCAAGAAAAAATTCTATGAGGTCAAGGACCTTTTCTAAAAGTTAGAATAATGTCTTATGTATAGTAACAATGAATGAACAAGTAAACTGTAAAATCCTCTACAGTTACTGTTATTATAAGGAGAAGATGTATGGCTGCAATACAACCAATTCAAAAAAAGTAACACTTTGTAACATAAAGAGAATGCCATTGATTTATATATTGTATTTTTGATGTATAATTTATATATATATATTTTAAAACTCTCAAGACTTATGGGGTGAAAGACAAGTATTGGTCAATTCATTAGACCTAATTTGAAGTCATAAAGGAAAATTAATTATCTATGACGGATGATAGAGGATCATTAATTAGTACTTACTAATTAATTAATTAGTCAGCAAAGACTGAGCTAACACAATGTGGTCAGAGGCAAGGTGCAAATCTCCAGAAGAATAAGGGTGCTGCTGCTTGCCACCCTTCCTTCCCCCAGACTAGATGCTCATCCTGAAGCATCATGGACTAGAAGCAAAGGTATCACATCATTCTTCAACAGGTGATAGAAACTAACGGATGTAGAGATGAAACAGGAAAGGTTAATCTCAAAGCTCCCTTTGACTCTCATTTACATTTTTCACACCTCTCAAGGTAAATCCTAATCTAATCAAGACTTTTAACTTAAATTCTTTTTTTTAAGTTCTTAAAATATAGCAAATTCTGTTCAGAATTCTTTCCAATCTTAGTGTCTGAAGGTAATTTTTATTAACATACACTCCAAAATCTATTGGCTTATAAAAATTCAGATTTTTTTCCCCTGTGTGGTACTTTATTGAGGACTGTTACTCAGGAATGGCATTGCATTTGCTTTTTATTTCACGCTCACACCTATTGTAAAGCAATATAATTAATTTGTACTTCATATAAATCATAGTCAGTTGACAGACATATTCTTAGTTAAGAAAAATGTTATATATTAGTTCATGAGAATTTTCAAGAAACATTTTCCAGGCACTTTAAAAAACAGTTTTAGTGTAATGTAAAGTACAGAAAAGCTGATAATGCTAACAAATAAATCCTAAGGGAAATAAATTCCTTGAAGCAATAATACTTTAAAAGCAAAATTATAGAAATCCTTTTAAATTTTATACCACATATAACTTAAATTTAATGCAGGACACATACAGATGCATTTTAAGCTGTTCAATATGGTGTAAGATGGGGCAACCCAAAATGATAATTTCTGGGGCTATGTAGGTCTTCAGGTCATCATGAAGATACACAGGAAAATAAGTTATAAAGGACAAACTCTGGGAAACTGGTGAAGAAAGAACAGCTTTCTTGTAGACTCATAAAATTTGTTTTTTAAAAGAGAAATATGTAAGCACCTATTGTAATTTTAAATTTAAGGTTTTTTACTTTTTATTTATTATTATTATTATTCTGTTTATTATTTTTTCAATTAAAGTTGATATTCAGTATTATTTTACATTAGTTTCAGGTGTACAGCATAGTGGTCAGACATTTATGTAATTTATGCAGTGATCCCCCGACTAGTGTAATGCCCACCTGGCACCACGCACAGTGATGACCGTATCATTGACAATACTCCCTGTGCTGTGCTTTACAGCCCCATGACTGTTTTGTATAACACTTCTTCGTTAAATTTACTGTTTTCAAAAATCAAAGTGGATATATGTGCCTAATTCAGAGTCACAGTTTCTTTCTTATTTCCAAGTAATTGCTTTCAAGCATAACTGACTTAAGAAAAAAGCACAAAACCTCTGGCATTTAAGTAACATGTATTTTGTGGTTTTACTTTCAGTTCTCTAATTTTGTATGTTAGTTTTTCAAATACCCAGGTATCATTTTGGCCATATGAGATAAACTTTTGCTATGGGCCTCCTTGGCTAAGGATACTGCTGAATCACCCGTAAGGAATCTTTGTATCATTTAGTGAAATTTCTAATAAGTCATTAAGCCCCACGAAGGTAGCCATTGATAATCGTCGTTCTCTACTCACAATTGGACCCTAATTTTAAAAATAATCAAAATATGATGCCTCTTTCTGCTCCTTGGTTATGAAGGCATTATTTATTGACTTTTAGAAAGATGGGGACATAGCTCCCTTCCTCTTCATTTTCCAGCCACCCTCATCCCTCCCCCCGACACATTTTCTGTGTCCCAGCTCTCACTCTCTTAATAGAGTTTGGACATGTCTTTGGTAGGATCCACGTTCAGTGTTTCTACTTTTAAGGCCATACAATCCCCAGCCTCAGCTAAGCTTCGCAGGAAGGAGCCAAGAAGCTGACTAGGAGCTGTCAGCTGGGTGGGCCTTTTCATGGGGACCCCCTTGCCCCCACCTATGGAGTCAAGTCTTTGTTCTTAGGCCATGGAAATTCCCCAGGGAGTCTCCTCCAGTGCCTGAGGGGGGGACTCTTCTTTGTAGGTGTTTTGGGAGTCAGTTTGGGGAAAGCATACCCACATGTTAGCTTTCATTTTACCTGCCAGCATTTAGGATAGTACTCCTCCCCTCAGCAGTGCCGGGGTCCACCGTCTGGAAGCTCTCTCTCACTGTCTCCATTTTTGTCAGGGTGTGAGGGGGTCAATTACCTGGAGTTGGGGAGGTGCTCTGGGTCTAACTGCTTCTTTAGCAAGCTTATAAGGAGCCAGTGGTTTTAGCCCCCCTCACGCTTCCAGAGGTGACTATCGTCACTAGTGTCTGAGCCTTTTGGTTGCAATGCAAATCAGGGGGCTTTTGGGCTTTTCCAGCTGCTGACTTAGACTTTAACTTTCTAGGTTCTGCTAAGTCAGTTACCACTTGTCCATATGCTTTCCAGGGCTATTGTTTGTGTTCTGTCTTTTATTTCCTGTGTCCTAGTAAGTTAGAATCTTAAAAAACAAACAAAGAAATAAACAAAAAACCCCAAAGGAAACAAACTCTGTTTGTTGGGATTTCAGAAAGGAAACAGAGGCAAATGCATGCATTCGATCCACCATCTTTAACCACACATCCTGTGTTTTAAATATTATTTAACTAAACTATAGGTTTTTATATGAGCTAGCCTAGTAATAATGTATTATCACACTATTGTCAGCCAACATGGCACAGATTCAGGGGAACAAATTGATGTAATAAAAGAGTAAACTTTTGTTTTAATAAAAGATGAGTTCTATTATTTAAAAAATGTCATCTGTCTATATGAACCAATTCTCTAAACACGAACTTTGGAATCCAATCAAAAGTGGCCATAGGGGACATCAGGCATGATATAGTTTGTGCATTTCTATATAAGGACCAGGCATATGTCTGAATGTATAAAGGTCAATTCTGCCACAATAAGTAAATCACAGTCAATGATGACTCAATTAACTAAGGAGAACAGAAGATGGAAACAAATGCAAAGGTTTATGACTCTATTACTTAACTAAGTATGACTAAACAGTGGTTAAAATTGGAACTACACAATCATCACTTCTCAAGTGTCTTTTCTAATGTATTAAGAATCCAGACAGCTTGAGATAGCAGATTTAATTTAAACAAGTAAACCATGGCTTATTCATTTATTGCCTTCAATCACTTCCACAGCTGGTGTGAACATTTGTTAAGTTTCAAATAAACTGAAGCCAACGTGTGTTGCAGTAATTAACTTATGAAAGCAATTAATGTAAGCAACATATGCATGAATGTTATCATGTAGTAGTGCATGTGGTTAATTAAAGTTTAACATGAATTAGATCTATTTAACATTATTTCGAGGACCATTGGCACAGATTTTGTGTAAAATGTCCATATGTCTCAACTAAGGTGATTAACTGCATTATATTAATGACCTCAAAAAATTAGCCAAAGCCTTGTGGTTTATTTCTTAGCAGCAAACATGGCTCAAATGCTCTGTCTGTTTTCAAGATGACTTAGAAACCAAGACTGGCTGCAATACACAAAAGCCAAATCAAGGATCAATCTTTCTGGAAATAATGTATATATTGTATATTTAAAGAAAGAAAGTCTTCCTTTTGTAAATTTCAAGGTTACAAAACAGCATAGTTGCTCCTCTCAGATGAACCTGAATTGGTTTTTAACACATTATTTGGTGTCTTTTTCTCTTTATTTACTTTTTAATGAAAGACTCCACTGACAAATTAATACTTAATGTGGCAAATAAATGTTAAGCTGCTACACTCCATAATGAACTCTTCAACTCTATGATACAAAGGTACATTTTTCTTATTATATTCCATCTCTTTGCAAAAATGATTTAAGATAGCTATAAAAATGGTCATTCATCTAATGAGATCAACAGAGAATAAGAAAATCAAATGTAAAAATAGATGGAGAGAACAAGTTACTAGTTACTGTGACTACGCATCAAATCTTACACTAACCTTTCCAACATTCATGGCAAAAAAATAGTTAAATTACATTGGTTTAATCTAAATTTTAAAAAATAAACAAAATGTAGTCTCTGCTCTTGCTATTTCCTGTCACAAGGCTGTATCTTATATTAACATCTATCGAATGGTTTTCTTGATATCCTTATTAATTTTGTCAACAATTGTATTTGACAAATTGTATGCAGTTTAAATTATCTTGGATAAAATGAACAGTTTTAGTGTTCTGGATTTGGCATATTGTTATTGTGGGCCATTTTCTGTTGAATTTCTGTTTTGATCTAAGGTAGTCTATATATTCTATTTGGCACAACCAAAGGTTTATATATGGACAACTTTGCAATTGAAAAATCTCACAAAACATACAGAGAGTTTGTTTTATAATCTTACAAATGATAAGATTTTTAACTAATAAATTTTAAATTTTAATAGGTAAGAGACTATGCCAGATATGTGAAAGTGCATTTTTTGGCAGTCAATTTAGGCGCCTGGGGGAGGCTTAGGAGGAGTAGCCAGTTCATACTGTCCATTTGGTTTTATTCTGCTGAATTTTACTTCTCTTTCCAAGTTTCCATCCCTCCTCTCCTCATCCACATTAATGAGGATTTAGAACAATGATAACTCTCAGCTCAGATCTGCAAATACAGAAGAGATCTTCCTCTCAGCATTGCATTTTATAATTCAAACATCTCACTCAGTTCACTGGAGAGTTAAAGGACTTGTTCGTGGCTTTTGAACTAGTTCAGTGGCCTCAGTTAGCAGTCAGCATTTATACGTCTAGGGCTCTAAATATCGCTTATATAGCTGATTAATTATGTAATCATAATTATCATCCTAAACTTATGCAATTATACACATGATCCTCCCATGGTCCTATATACATACATGATTCAGGATTGGGAGCAAGCCTCAAGATGCTTTGTGAGTCTTTGAAAATATTGACCAAATTTTATTTATGTCTATGTCTACAACACTTAGAGAAGTGGCAGACACAATGTCTTATAAATGTTGGTTAATTGAGTGAAGAAATTAATGAATGGAAATCAAAAGCATATTGACCCTTGCAGAGTAAGGAACTACGTTTGAGGTATCAGCAGTTCATTCTAATATCTAATGTCCATAGCAATTAAACTAAGAATTACTTTTCCCTGTAGATGCACATACAGACATATTGTAGACTATATTCTCTATCTATATATTATCTATCTATCACCTATGGATTTCTTCTTTTTTCTAAATTAAGGCTTATTTAAAAATAAAATGAAGATTTCTCATGTCATCCCAGATTTGAAAACCATGAGGCCTCTGTTTACATGCTGTCATGTTAAAACTAATTTAAGAGGATTTTATTCAAAATTTTATGGAATGAGGTGGTTAAAGACTAATAGAAAATTATTTAATGCTAATAATCTTCCTGTGTAGAAAGGATATTAATATAAATGTAACTCACAGAGCAACTATGAAGTCCACTATGTGCTTCTCCAATACTATCTCCGAAATCTCTCAGAGTTTTTTTGGAATGGGTTCTTTCATTGCATATACAGTAGTTCTTATACCATCCAATAGTTGGGCATATTTTGGAACATCCTCTTTCCTAAATTAAGTGAAGTATCCAATAAAATACTTGCACAGTATAACTGACTAAGAGGAAAGCTGTATTTCTGACTTAACTAGTTAAATTAGAATATCATTGAACTAAAAATTTTGCAATCTGTTGTGTAGCTAAGGACTTGACACATATAGAGATCTGACTCCAGAATTACAATTCTCAAAAATAAGTGGGAAAAACATTTGCCTTCATCACCTATAATTGACTGCAAATTAATATCAATATACTTAAAAACAATACACAGTGTGAAATGCAATGCAATCTTAGATAGAAAATTCAATTAATGAAAGCAATAAAGTATGCAATATTAAAGAAAAGTACAGAATATGCTTAAGTTGGCATTTATACTATTTACATCATGGTCTTTAAATATTTTCTTTTCTGATAGGAAGAAATGAGCGAGATTCTCCCTATCCATTTTTCTCATTTCTCTAGACTGAAATGATTGTATGAATTTATCTGTTAGTCTCATCGTCACCTACACTGGGCTACAATCCTCTTTTTGTAGAAATCTCTAGGATCTTCAGAGTCCTCAGAGAACAAATGAAAATACCAATCATCAGAAAATAAGAGATGACTTGTTTCTTTGATTTGTAGTATAAACAAATTGAATAGTTTTCAAAAATGAGATATGAATGAGTCATATTTTCTGAAAAAAAATTTAAGCTTGTCATTGTTGAAATATTTGAAAATCTCAGTGGGAGTTAATCCAGGGATATTTGCCACATATTAAAACTACAAAATTCTGGGTTGTAAAAATTTTAGCGTTTCCACATGGCTAATAAAGAACCACTAAATACTACTGAAACGACTATAAAATTTCCTGCTGTGAGACCAAAGTTAGCCATTTTGTAGAACTTAATTGCTTGTGTCAATGTTTTGGGAGGCTTCAATTTTATATTTTTTAAATGGAGCCTCTGAGTCTTGATTCTATCTAAACACTTGCCAAATGGTAAAAATGATTTGTTGAACTTAAAAAGATAAGAAGTTGTTGTGAAAATGAGAAACTCGTTGGAGCACCTCTTTTGTTCCTTCCTATTTTTTAATAAAAATACAGGTCTGATATTTCCCTTAAAAATGTTATATGAAGAAGATTTTGAATTTTCATAATTAGAAGGGTCCTTCCTCCCTTCCCAAAGAATTAAATGGAAAATTCTACGGAACATTAGGGCTGTTGGCACCACTTAGATATTGCTCATCATCTTCTAATGTAATTTGAGGCTGAGGGGGTCATTAGGTGCCACTGCTTACATAAGTTACGACATGATTAGAAGTAATAAAGATAGAAATATACTGACTCCCAGAAACCAGAATACAATGCCAGACAGAAAAGAAAGAAGTGGAAAGAAATGATGCCTCAGCAGACACTGTGGACAGATGTTTTCCATAAACAAAGTAAGCATATTAGTTTTTAATACAGTGCAGCTTTTCATGAGCTGATAATTTCTTGCAGCAGTCATATTAATTAATCTTTTTCTATCCAGTTCTGTGTCCCAAACCAATAAAATTCTGTGGGGCAGAGCTGTTTATCATCTTCCCTGGCAGTTAATATGGGGTGCATGAAGGTGAATCCCTGAGGGCTACACAGTGAGCAGCAGACACTCTCTGTTCTCCGTCTGTACCTCTCACCTGCAGGGGGTCCCCCCCCCCGGGCTCACCTATTGCCCACAGTCAGCCTCTTTTGGCTTCCTGCTGTTTCTCTTGCCTTTCCATGTCTGTTTTCACCATGGTGGATGGCGTCGCCTTTAATACAACATGAACTGGATCACACATCTAAGTATTAATTCTAGGATTCTTACATGGCTCCTCATGGCCGTGTAAGAATTCATATTTGATATTTCACATAAAAGTGCAAAGCCTTTGCTTTAGCTTACAAGGTTCGGCGCAATCGATGGCTTTCGCTTTCAGCAGGCTCTCCCCTCTGCCTGCAAAGGCTCTAGTGCAGCATGTCCCTCGGGTTCTGGGACCAGCTGAGAGAGTGCTTCCGTCACACGAGTTCTTCTCCCTCCCCAGAATGCCCCTTCGTCCCTGCCTGGATGATGCCAGCCTTCAGATTTCAACAGAGCCGCCTTGTATTTTCTCCCTGCTGTCGTACCCATTTGTTTTCCTTCAAAGCCCACACTATGAGTTCTAATGATATATCTACTGTATTGTTTTTGTTCTATCCCCCCAATGAGGCCGAGCACTGAGACAAGCCCTAAAATGATCAATTATGAGAAGAAGAAAATCATTGAAGATTAAAAGCACCCTCTCTGCCTTTTCCACATACTTCAGGAACAAAAAGAATTAAAATTTGCACAGCTCTAAGAAGGGAAGGGGAAGACCTGGCCCCTGAGGCAAGGCTTTGAGCTCAAAGAGCAGATTTCAAAATAACACACCAAAACTCAGCACAGGGTTGGCCACGAGCTGTGGGGACTGTAAGGACAGGGGGACGCCCATAACCAAGAGGAAGATGGAGACTGATGGGGTTCAGCACATACGACTCCAAAATAGGATACCTCGGCATATTGAAAAGGAATTTGAGAAAAATGGCAGAAGAAAGAAGGTCATTCTGACTCTGTTGCCCCTGGTGTTTCTTGTCTGAAATGGGTCAAAAACCCCCATGTGAAAGCTGCCCTCTTTACTCCTGGAGGAAAGGAGGATATCCGTAACTGTGGAGATGAAGGAACGCCAGGAAGCGTGCCGATGAACAGGCCTTGCTACGTGTCCCCCAGTTTACTAGTCACCTAATTCTTAACTTAGCACAGTCCTCTATGACTGTCCACCCTTTATCAAACCTGGCACAACAACACGCAGGTCTGTTCTTCGGTCTTCATTCCCTTGTATCATGTAAAACATCTATTAAATCAATTTGTATGCTTTTTCTCCTGTTGATCTGTCTTGGTCAGTGTACTTGTCGGGCCCAGCCGGGGAGCCGAAGAGGGTTAAAGAAAACTTTTTCCTCTCCTGCAGGATGCACCCAAGACGGCACGTTTACTTCGGCTTGAAGATCTCTAAGAAGAATTTTAGTGATTTCTACTTCTGACTTTTATTTAAAATCATGGAGGTGAGAATTCCGATTCTAATTTCTGTACATAAAAAATTCGCAATGTTTGTTTCCATAGTCTCAAACAAATCTGTCATGAATTCATATCTCAGCCACATTGGAAGTTGTGAAAATGACTGGTAAGTTACATATGGACATGATGTTAGGGCATGTAATGATTAGAAGATGAACTATAAGAGAACTTCCTTTCACAGTAAAAATTCTTTAAAAAAAGGAAATCAAATGGAAAATAGTGTGAATATCTCCCAAGTTGAATGCTATTGATATTCCCTACAAAGTATTAGCAAATGTTTTAATGTAGAAACCTGTGATTCAGTGATTTTAATGCCTTTTTCCAAAGTCATCTTGACTTGAAAAGGAAACCACTATGTTCAAAGATTGTATTAGAAAAGCAGAGTAGTATATGCATATACTAGGTAACTAAAGCACAGGTAGAAAATGTTTTATTCTTCTAAATAAATCACTAGAATTGACTGAGCATTTGTTGTATGCTTAGATTCCTTAAAATATTACATACTACATGGCCACAAATATGAAATCAGTCTTAATACAGATCTGGGGCTGTATCTCTGACTTCTTTGGAGTGAAAGGGTAGTTATGTACCATTACCATTGTTTAGTAAACTGTAAATAGAAGAATTTTTCTGGCACTGTTCCTTGAAAATCTCCTCCTCACTTTTGGACAAACATCCTTTGACAGTATCAGGAGCTTCAAGCTGAGAAAGCCATATGTCTTAACTTTTTGTTTACATCCTTAACTGACAAAATTACCATAGTTGGGTCATAGAGCCAACTTAGGTTTCAGGTTCGCTGACTCGATGAGTTATGAATTATTGTTATACAGTTTTGTTTTGGTCCATTGGGAAATTTACTGTCAAAATGTTCAATTAGGATAAAAGATTACCTAACAAAATTTGAGTATGTCTTAAGAATTCAAGATGGTGTAGCTCATATAGTTTTTAATTACAATCTAGTGAAATGAATTCTCTCCCTTCCCCCACCATTTTCTTGAGAAATAAACTGAAACTCAAAGATACTTTCATGTGCAAGCGAGGTTGTACAGTTAGTAAGCAGCAGACCCAGGACTCAAACCCTGATACTCCTGGTTCTACTGTTTTGCTCTTCGCCACTCATTTCACACTGGGTTTTCCAGAAATGCCCTTGGCCAATTATTTCTGGCTCATCTTCTACTCTTCTCCTTCACTTAACATGCTGTTGAGTCCGATCAATTTTCACATCTTTCTCTAAACTTGTTGTGTGTATTCCTGCTTCCATCTCATCTATTTGACCACTGGATGAAAAAGATAGCTTATCTATTCAAATTTTAATGTGCAGCAAAACCAATATGTTTTAAAATATAAGACTAAGTATAAACATAAAAAGGATTGGCTAAGATTTAGTAAGAAAAACATTTGTAAAAGTCTGGGATGGGGTGAGGAATCAGAACCATTAACGTTATTCTGAGCAAAAATGTAGAACATAGAAAAAGAGCATCAGGTATTTTCTTCACTGAAATTAATGTCAGGAAAGTGTTAAAGGTTAGAGTGTCCTGATTCTGAAATGACATCTGCATGGCAGAAGTCTTCAGTAAGTATCTCTAAGAGCTAAGTCATCTGCATAAAGTCACAGATGGGCTTCAATGTGGATTCCCACACTCTGGTTCAGAATGCTCCACTATATTCAAAGGGATCAAGCTATTCCTTTGCCTAACCGGTGAAGAGGAGAGACAGAGATCATCACACAGGCAGAGAGGCAGCCTGAAAGGTGAGGAGGAGGGAGGCAGGTCCCCTCCCTTGACGAGGTGGGAGTGGAGGCAGTGCTGCTGCAAGACAGCTTCAGCGCAGCTGGGCCTCACTCAGGATCCTGCTAACAGTGCGGGCTGTAGGCGCTTGGGCTCCCAGCACTAGGGACTGTCTCAGTGCTGGGAGTTCCTGGTGAGCTCACACAGAACATCCATCATGGGCTTGGAAATTCTGACACGTTACATGGTTGATCTATAACCACAGGCAGGTTTCCTTTAATAGTGGTTAATGCTTTTTCTGAAATACCAGCCCACCCAAGACAGTTCGCCAAAATCTAGGCATCTAACTACCTTTTCTCTTCTCTCTTGATCTGACTCCCCTTCCTATTCTTAAGGTTCTGGGAGGAATAAACTTTGCATCTCCTCATAAAAGACCTCTTTCTCATGACCTTGTAGCATACTCACAAAAATTATCACCTCCGTGTTCAGAGATTTTTGGTCATAGGAACCATTAAAACAACATGAACTCTCCACCATACTAGGCTCTATCAGTTGAATCCCATCCAAAGTGTGTTTTAAGGACACAGCACTTCACAAAATACTGGTAGATGTTAGTGGAACACAGAGGTACTGTGCTTACATAAATTTGGCTTAGGTTTAAGCAAAGTCAAGCAGAACTTCTGAGATACTTTAAAATACTAATGTGCAGTAGGGATCTTTAAAAAGGGGAAAGAATGTACTTGTACACCACTTCCCAAGATGCTACTTCTTCATGGAGCATAGTGACATAGAGGACCCAGTTTGGAAAGTTTAATCAAGATTAGTGGTTCTCAATCAGGGACAATTTTGTCTACCTGCTGCCTCCCCACACCTTCCCTGGGAACATTTAGCAACGTATGGAGACATTTTTGGTTGTCACAACTTGGGAGAATTGGGGGTTGCTACTGCATCTAGTGCTAAACATCTTACTACACACAGGACATCTGCCTACAACAAAGAATTATTTGGCCCCAGATGTCAATGGTAATTAGGGTAAGAAATCCTGATCTAGATGATATTAATTTGATGCAGTACTATTAACAATAACAAGACGGGTGTGGGCAGCAGGCTTCTTGGGCACAGCCTTCCTTCCTAGGGCAAAACATCTTATCAAAAGTCCTTAAACCTCTCAGAGTCTGTACCGGAATAAGTTCTCTGCAGGTCCTCCATGTTCCCAGTGCAACAAAAAGCTTTTTCACTGCTTTCAGTCCTGTTATATTCATTCTTTTAAAATTATTTCAAATTTACAACATAAAAGGAAGGTAAGGGCAAAACAAGTACTAGTACTTTCTTTTTCTAGCCTCCTGCTTTCTCCGTCTAATTTATTTCTATCACATGCTGTGGAGGATAAGCTACAGCAGAGGTGTCCCTGGTTAACACCGCACTGTCCCCTCCCTGTGTTCTTTCTGCATCAATTTTTCCTTCAGTGTCCTGGACTCCTCTGGAGTTGCCCCACCTCTCATCCCAGGGCAGGGTCTGCCTGGCCCCTCTCTAATCTGTCCTGTAGGACACTGAAGGAGTTGAGGTTTCTGACATCTGAGGATGCCTTTCAGAGGCATTTCGTAGTGTGGAAATACCATCGCCAGAAGCAGAAGTGGCCCAGGAAGCATGGTGGTGTAGATTCTTTCCCTGTTCCACTGAGCCACACTCAGCACTTCCTCCTGCCCGCTCCTCTGTATCATGAGTCTTCCCAACCTCCGTGAGGTTTCCCAGTTTGTCTGAGATGTCTGGGAAAGGTATCCTAACTGGGGCTCACTGAGTCACCCTTACCCAATATAACACCACTGCCTATGTCTCCTAGTCCTTTGCAGCTACTGGTTGACAACTGGAGCTGGTCAACTGTACACAGATAGCTAGTTCCCACAGCTCAGACAACTACTGGGAGGTATCGAGAGGTTATGTAATCAGGTATTGAGAGGTTAGATAGTTCTCTCATGTTTTTCAAGCTTAAATGAAATAAAGCTAGAATGTTCTTTCAACCTGCTCTGTAACATGTCATGGCTAATACAATTAAGTATCAAGGTCAATTTTTTTTTCAATAAATAAAAACAAAATTATTCAATCAAATATTGCAGAAGACTGTAGTTATACAAGAAAACTCTTTAGATTTACCTAAGGGTGAGGTATAAAAAGGAAGCATTCCCTTCCACCTCCATGGAACTGCCAACAGGGACAATGTTTTCCCTTTCAGACGTGAGAAGGCCTGCTGCTAACACGGTCTGCGGCTGGGATACTCAGGCTGAACACAGATGCCCACTCTTGTTCCCCAGTGCGTAGGGAGCAGCGGTGTCCGCCGTGCAACTGTTCGGAGAGAGTTGGCCATATGCATGGGCCTCTCATTACAGCAAACCTCTTCCTCCTTAACATCAGTGCAGTCCCTATTCTGTTCTTCCCCTCTGGCTCACTTAGATTTTCTCCTGAGCTATTATTCCCCTGAAAGGTCTCAGAGAGCATTTTCTTTTCTTTTCTTTTTTGAGTAATTTAAGAAATCTTTTATTCATCCTTTGGTTTCCTATTGCATGTCTTACTAACAAATATTTCCTTTTTTTAAATTCATTTTTATTGTCAGACTTATTGGGGTGACATCTGTTAGCAAGGATTATATAGGTTTCAGGCATACAATTCTACAGTGCATTGTCAACTTGTTGTATAATAAGTTCACCACCCAGTGTGAGTTCTCTTTCCATCACCTTATATTTAGCTTCCCCCCCTCCTCTCCCACCCCGTCTCCTTTCTCCCCTCCCTGACCCACTCATCCCCAAATAAACATTAAACTATTGATTGTGTCCATGGGTTTTTTGTTTGTTTGTTCATTTCTTTTTTCTTTGCTTTCAGTTTTATAAGAGAGTATTTTCAATAGTTCCAGGTAGGCACACTATCTGGAAGTTATTGGGTTATGGTCACATAATGCTGGAGGTGAAACCAGAACGCTTTTTGCTTTGTATTAGGAATTAATACCCATTACTAATCCTGTGTAAATAATAAAGTGGCTGGGTAGAAGACATAACGAGACATTGCTGTCGTAGAAACTGCCAATGATTCTGCTTGGTCATTGTAATTTTGGGAGTTGTATAAAAAAGCTCAGTTTTAATCATTTAACAGTAATAAATAAATGACTTTTCTTCAAAAGACTGATTCTATAGCTATGTCTCAATTTCCCAAGATTATCTAACAGCGATAAAACCGAGACCATTTAATATCTACAGTCTAGGGAAGGATTAGCAAATTCACATGTGGGGTACTGTTTGCACTAGAATTTCTGTGCAAATTGTGGTTCAGGTGAGAACCTTGGTACTGATTATGATTTTTAGTAGTGTCTATACAGTTCATAGATCTCACCTTTCAAGCCAGATTCATTTGCATGTGTTAATATTCAAACAGGATCTTACATAAATAACTATGTGAGGTTAGATGTGAAAACAAAAGTACAGTGACTGAATTTGTTATTTTTCTAATGGCTGAGTATTTTTGACAGCACTTAAAGTTTAGTCAGTGTGCCTGCTGTGATTGTCAGTGTGTGTGTGTGTGTGTGTGTGTGTGTGTGTCTGTGGGCACAAGGTGAAACACATCATGCAGGGAAATTTCTGCTACCTTTTTAAATCTTCAAGTTGTTAGCATGGACACATACATTTCTCATTTCAAAGAAATCTTTTCTAAAATTGAAGTACTTAAGATAGAATCTTCTATTTTCAGGAAGATTTAAGAAATGTTTATTTTGGGGGAATTCAGGGAAATTACTATTTATAATAATAAATTTTTCTAATTCTTTGTGGTCAATATTTTAGACAAGTAAAAGAAAGAAATGTGAACCTTTCTATCTGGGAGCAAAGAACCAATAGTTATTTAACCTTGAAAACATAAGAACCAATAGTTATTTAATGTTTTAAAAATAAGAACCAATAGTAATTTAATCTTTTTAAAATAAGAAGCCAGACTGTATCAGAAGCAGCCAAGTTATACATCCTTTTTAATTAGAATAGACATCCCTGTAGTTTAGAAGTCTTCCTCGTGTCTAACTTAAACATATCTTGACACCTCTGGCTACTTCATATTTTGCTTCTGTGGTAAAAGAAAATAGATCTGCATTTTTGCTGCCACATTTTTTTTTTTTTTTTTTTTTTTTTTTTTTTTTTTTTTTTTTTTTTTTTTTTTTTTTTTTTTTTTTTTTTTTTTTTTACTAAAAACCAGTATTAAGTCATTCCTTTGGTATCTCTTCTCTTGATTAAGCGACCCCAACTCCTTTACCTTTTTTCAATAGGTTCTGTTTTCTGGTTCTTGTATAATTCTTGTGATTTTTCTCCCTATATATTTTTGCAAAAATGCAGAACCATAGAAAAGGCAAATTCTCTGTTGAGTTGGGAGAGCAAGCCAGAGACAGTTGGGAGTGTTTATTTGGTCTGGGTTACGTGTGTTTCATTTGATCAGGAGGCCTGCTGAGCTTGCACGCCTCCAAAGAGCTCCCTGCTTCCTCCTACCTTTGGCAGGCCCATTAAATACAAAACTGCCAAGTCCTGGCTTGAGGCCTAAGTGCAGGGACTCAGCCTGTAGCTCTCCCAGGGACACCGCTGTCTGAAAAGCTCCCCCATCCTCCACTCAGGAACAAAACTTATTCTCAGAGAAAGTTCTTTTTGGTAAAGAAACCAAGATTTATCTTTAGGGCCTTGATGCTTTTATCATAACAATGGGAGTTTTAAAACTTGCTTTTACTGTGGTTTATATTTATATTTTTACACTTCAGATGGGGAAAAGAGAGCCCTGTGGTATGGCAGAATGTCAGAGGGAAGCCTGGGCCTCAACATATGAGATCAGTTTCCCCTTACCTTCCCTCTCCTATCAGTACTGAGGAGGTTGAGTTCACAAGGGCAAGCTGGTTCTGGGAGAGCCTCTCTGTTGAGCCTTGATAGCTTCACCCTTGAAACACCTACTTCTGGTAATAAAATTAATGCATTTGCAGGCTAAAATTGATCTCATTTCCTTTACACACACACACACACACACACACACACACACACACAAAGCCCATGCATCCTCCTTAACTTTCCTCTATACTTTCGTTACCCTGTTTTATGAAGTTTTTCAATCTGTTCCTTCCCAGCTTGCACTGAGTTAATAATCTCTCCAAATGCTATCAGGACATGTAGTTTCTGTGTTCCAAGTTGCTATATTCCAAGTCCTTGATCTTCAAGTACAAGGACCCTATTTAAAATGTCCACAGGTTCTGTATGAGAGCAGTTGCATTAATAGTTAATGCAACTCTTAGCTGAAAAAGCACATGACAAAACTACTTGAAGTCAGTGATGTTTTTGAGTGAATTTTTCTAATTACAATAGCTTCTGTACACCTTTGAAAAACAGTTGTACATATGTGAGATACCTAATACTGTTTTTCTACAGAAAATACTTAGTGGACCCATGGCTTGCACACTCCTAGCCATGACTCAGTCTCCCAGTGGTCCTCAGAATACACAGTGGGAACTGCTGCTCCAGGGAACAGTTAGGCTGACACAGTGCCATTTGTTATTTTAAACTCTCATGATAATGTGGTGGCCTTGATGATCAATTTTAAGTTTGAATTTCTATGATTTTACTGCAGAAGATAACCTGAGTATTTCCCAATCTTATTTAACATCAAAAAGACCACTGATTAAAATTTAATGAAAATCTATTGATGGTGGGAAAAGAGAAAGTGGAAAAACGTACTTGAAATTTCAGATTGCAGCTAATATCTCAAACATTTTGATTAGGATTCTTTTTTCTTTAGTTAAAGTATTTTTTTTTATTGAGGATTCTTATCTAAATTAAATTAAGCTTATCTATATGAAGGCAGAATGTAAAAGTATGTGTGGAACTCAGAAAAGTCTGACAACTGTTGCACAACTGTCAAGCTGAAGTGTCCAACAACTTGAATTTAAATCCAAATCAGTATGATGAAGCCGGAGCATTTCGCATTACATGAGGCTACAAACTTCTCTGATAAACTCAGCATAAGGGAAAATAGTCGTTGCCACTTATGGGAAATCACAAATAGTTATGAAACTAAGCAAGAGTGACCCTGGATTAACGTGGAAGTGAAAAAGTCTATTCTCTGGTGAAAGTACCTATAAAATTTAGTAAACAGATCTAATACATTAATGATCATTATGAAAAAGTTATGAATTAATAAATCCATTAAGTCTATTGCATTTGCTTTCTATATACATAGACTTGTGTTGTCAGCAACACATAATTCCCCCAAGTAATTAACTATTTTCAGTGATGGTGAGTATTTTGGATCCTATCCAGGCTTGATTTGTCAACAGTTGGCATGATAATGACATCAATTAATAGACATACTCTGCAATAACTCACCAGGTGTAGATCTGCTTACTCCCTCCTGTTTGCTCTCCAATCTCTTCCTCTCCTAGATGTTAATTATTAGAAAGCTATGTGTTTGAACCTTGCTGTGAGGAATGAGGGAAGAAATGTGCACTGCCTAATGGGGAAGAAGACAATGGATGAGTGAGCCTTCCAAAGCACAGAAGCCATCAGCAAAACTGTCAGCTCAGAAGTAATGCAACTTTAGTGGTAAAAGAGCACAACACCTTTAAAGAAAACTAACTACTAAAAGGGAAATGCTACCTTGTCAAACAAAATCAGAAAACTTTTCTTTGCTCTATGTTTAGCACACAATATAAATACATAGAATGTTCTTAGGTTTGCAGACTTGTATTGAACACTTGATCCTCACACACACTCTATGACAAGCCACCATGCTGGCCTAGTAAATGCTTCTCCTGCCTGGATTTCTGCAGCAGCACTGTATAATAACTGGTCTCTCTGCTACCATACTCACTCAGCAATCATTTATCTATTACCTCTTATTTGCCAGGCACCATTTTAGGCATCTGTCTCGCTTTCCACTCACCCTCTGATTACTCTTTGTCCATTTTTCACATTAAAGCCGGAATGATTTTTCTAAAACATGGTAAATCTGGTCACATGATTTTCCTGCTATAAACTCTTCATCCGCTTTCCATTGCTTCTAGGATAAAGTTCAAAGCTCCTTAGTATAGCTAACAAGCTCTTCACAGCCTGATCTTAGCCCCATCTGGAGTCATGGGCACAGATCCAGTGTCTGAGCTTCCCTTCTCAGGCCTTTCTCACCTCTTGCCCCTTGTAAATGTCTAAGACAATAAGTATCTTCCATCTATAGCTTGAGGTACTCAGCTGATGTGAAGTTGATGAATTTCTGTACTTGCTTCAGTGCTGCTCATGCAGTGAGTACTAAGTCACAATCTTTTTTATTTTGCCACTTTATACATATTGTTGCTCATGTTCATTTTTATCCTCTTTTAGCTTCTCATGTAGGAAGTTGATTAGAGACTCAGAGCAAGCAAATTTAGGGTTCAAGAGTATTTGAGTTAGAGGAGGAAGAGGCCCAGGCAATAGATAAAGAAGTAAATATAGAAAAATAGTACACAGGGGGCAATAATTTATCAGCCTCAGGCTAACAAAAACATCCTTTACATTCTATAAGAGTGATTCTAAAGGAAAGGGTTTAAATTTATAAATGTTTAGACATTAATTAGCTAATCAGGTGAAGAATAATAGATGATAATAATAAAAATGTAATTCTTAATTATTAAGCATCAAATGTACTGGAAGATGGTTCCTTTTCTACCTCTCTCACTAACTGTAACATTGAGCAGATTTAACCTTTCTGGTTTTATTTCCTCAACTGTATGATGAGAAGGTTTAAAGAAATGAAGTTTAATATTATGTCCAGCTCTAGATTAAATAATTGCATTGGTATTTTCTTAGAAATGCATAAGAAATAAAAACATAATGCTAGAGCTTAATGTCATAAACAATGATCAGATTAGCTATATAGTTAAATACTATTCCTGCAATTTAGGTGTATCACCATCAGGCGGCAGTCATGTGTTAGTATCATGCAAGTCTAGTAAATGATATAATTTATCATATACAAGAATTGATTTATATATTTATATATTTATATATTTTCTTATTCAAGATATATAACTCTGCATTAAAGAAATTCAGTAACACTTAGCAGTAAAGAAACAATCTCAGATTGTTCTCTCTGATGATCACGTTTTACTTTAGCCAGTAAATATAAGCTTGATGTCTAAAATCCTTCTGATGGCTGTCCTAAATCTTTGATATTACTTAATGTAAAATTGCCCATGATTATCAGTTTGGAACTTTTTCTTTTATGCTTTAGTCTCAGTCTATTTAGAAACTCACAGATACTGCTTTAGGTATCTTTGTTTTAAATTGTTTATCTTCCATATAGATGAAGCTAAGAAACCTCCAAATAGGGGAATGGTGACCTCCAAATAGGAGCATTGGTTCTTGTCATGGTTATTAAAGTCCTAGCCCTGGACTAGAGTCATAGTACAGGCTGGTAGTTTGCCCACCTGCCAAAACTGTCACCTTTCTTTAGCCTCCATCCATGGAAACAATCTGATGTTGGTCAAAGATCATTATTCTCACTTTGAAAAAATTTACTGTTAGTGCTTTAGCGTTCAATTAGATTGATTAAGGAAAAGATTTGGGATCCCTTCTATTCTATCTTCCAATTTAATCTTCTTTTTAATTCTTGTTCTTTTGCTGCTATTTCTATTTTCTTTATTTCTAAAACTCCACTCAGGATCACACCTCATTTCTCTTCTGTCTGCCCAAAAGCTATTTTCTCTAGAGAACACTATCAGTTTTTGTCTGATATTTCTCACAACCATTAAATCTTATTACCTGTAACTTTTCCCCTTACACATACTTTTTTCTTGCAAGTGATTTAAGATCTGACTATGCCTTTATAGCTTTACCTTTTGTTTGAAAACTTGCTTATTGAAGTGTTATTTTTTTTAATTTTAAAATATCTGAGGATTGAAAACATCACAGGGATGTCCATCCAGTAAGGCCTGTTTAGGAATTTTCTATCTTATATATTCAATTTCATAAGAATATTAAATTACGTTTATATTTTTAATTGCAGAGAATGAGGAATATTTGTGTAATTAAATTAATTTTCTCACTTTATATAAAGAAACTATTGAACATTGGAGTAAAGCACAGGTGCTATAGTCAAATTAGCAGGTATCTTCAATTTTAAAAAAGAAGATAGAAAGGTTCATATGAATTTCTTCTATTCATTAGATTCTCTTCCATGCCACCAAATTAGATCCTGAATATCATCACATATTAATTTACCAAGCTTTAGTTCTATAGCACAAAATTGTTTCCTTCACTCCTCTGATCTCCTGTTTTTGAATAATTCACTACAAATTTTTGCATCCAGCATTATTCAAAAGTCTCTTCAAGTTCCAAAAAGGTTTTCTTAATTTTAGAAAGTCCATATGCTTAGCTTCTGTTGATAAATGCTTTCTGGAGACAGAAATGGATATGGAAAATCTGCCTGTGGATAAAACATATTCTTCCACATATTTTTAAATGTCTAGGGGAAAATAAAGACCAAAATTCCGAATTCTTGAAGATAGAAATGTTGAACAAATGCACATACTAGGTAAAGGCACTGTGGAGAAAAATGTCTTTGCCTGTCAATGCATTTCTATTAATATTGTATTACTGGTTCAGACTTAGCTGCACGCCTCTTTTGTTTTCCAGTACAAGAAAATACACGTATCTATCCTGATTGAGGATGAACTACTATGACTCTGTTTCAATGAGGCACCAAAACAATAGGATGGGAAAATATAAGAGTCATCAGGGAGGATTGAGAGAGCCATGAAATGGTACTCAGGAGATGCAGACTCAGGTCCTGGCTTAGCCACTAGCAGCTTTGCATATTTGAGCTCGTCTCTGAGTAGGATTCTGTGGAGGTGGAGGTGGTGAAACAGAGATATCTTCCTCCAGTGATGAAATGTAATGCCGGCACTCAGGCAGAATTAGAACTAATTTGAAGGCTAAGTATTTTCAGGATATATGTTATTAAAAAGATTAAGTAGAAAGCAATTTAGAGAGCAGTCTAAAAATAACACTGGGGCATTATTTATATATATTACAATTTCAAGGGTCACGATAATTATGTCATGATGCATTGTACGAGGTCTGACAATTAAGTTCGTGAACTTATCCTAGAAAAAGTGCCACATACCTCACTGCTGAATATCACTTTGGTCTCCTTCAAAGTACACCCCTTGGGAAGCTATCCATTAAGGCCAGCACCTAGTCCACCCTTCAAAGCATTCTTGAAATTCTTTTTCTGAAATGGCCATCAGAGCTGCCTTGTATTACTCTTAATGTCCTCAATGTCATTAAAATTTCTTTCTTTCAATATTTCCTTTATCATTAGTTAAAGAAAAAAATCACTGGGGGCCAGATCAGGTGAGTAGGGAGGGTGTTCCAATACAGTTATTTGTTTATTGGGTAAAAACTCCCTCACAGACAATGTGACATGTGAGCTGGTGCATTGTCATGATGCAAGTCATGACTTGTTGGCAAGAAGTTCAGGTCGTTTTCTTCTAACTTTTTCACACAGCCTTTTCAGCACTTCCACATAGTAAACTTGGTTGACTGTTCAGTTTGTACAAATTCATAATGAACAATCCCTCTGGTATCAACATTGTTTTGACTCTTGATTTGGACTGAGGGAACTTATTTGGTCATGGAGAAGTGGCTGCCTTCCTTTGTGCACTTTGACCCTGTGTTTCAGGGTTGTATTGGCACACCCATGTTTCATCACCAGTGATAACACAGCCCAAAGCATCATCTCACCTCTCCAAAAGGTCTTGGCAAACTTCGACTCTTCTTTGCTTTTGTTCATCAGTGAGCTCCTTTGGGACTGTTTTTTGCACACACCTTTCTCATGCCAAAGTTTTCAGTTAAGATTTTCCTGTTTCTTTATCAATGTTCACTTAGTCTGCTATGCTTCTCACAGTCAGCCAATGATTTTGATGCACAATTTGAAAATTTTTTGCAATGTTTTAAGCAGTTCTGCTTGTTACTGGATGCTCTGACCTCTCTTCATCATTGACGCTTTCTCTCCCCTCAGAAAAACATCTAATCCATTTGTACTCTGACATTTTTTTCATGGCATTATTCCCATAAACTTGGACTAACATGCTCCTGATTTCACTTCCACTTTTACCAAGTTTAACAAGAAATTTAATGTTTGTTCATTACTCTAATTCAAGCTTCAACATTCTCGTGATGGCATACAAAAACACACAACAATAATGAATGCCACTCAGCAAGATACAGCCACACGTTGACACCAACACAGCTGTGAGACACAGGTATACCAAGGTTATGAAACCTCACTAAGTTGTTTGTACAGTGCTGCCAACATAAGTGCATGGTAGCAAGTTTGCAAACTTAATTGTTAGACCTCATACATATGATAGCTGTAAATAATAAGGCCCAAACGGTCTAAGTAAAACTGTAAATGATTAGTTATAAAAAATCAATATGAGGGTGTACTTTTAAAAGCATGTACTAAATAACACAGTAAAAGTAATAATTTTAAATTTCTATGTGATCCAAAAGAATACACTGAAATCTAAAAAGAATCTGGTTAGAAAAAAATATAGTATGGTCAACAATACGATGACAGCCATAGACCACAAAACTCTTTCAAATTTAAGGAAAACATTATGATCCCAATTAGTAAATAGATAATAACACAAATAGAAAATTTACAAAAAGGAAAAATTATGAGTAAATAGGTTTGACTTGACTAGCACTCAAAGCAATCTTAATTTAGAAAAATAAATGTTTATTATCAAAATAATAAACCATGAGAAACAACTTTATATTCTGCAGAATATGTATAAAAAGTACAAGTCTATTTTCAAAGTAATTAGTGCAGCAAATATACTTACAATACTTGACTCAGTAATCTCACTATTATGAATTTACCTTCAGTAAATGATTAGAGATAGATAATCTTGCCCACAGCTATATTCATATCAATATTATATGCAAGAGAGAAAGGATCTTAAATGTATCAAGGAAGGATGATGGTTGCTGAAAAATTTTGGTACATGTACAAGTTGAAATAGTATATAGTTATGAAAAAAATGACTTTTGAGAAGTAAAAAGTAGTATCAGGAGAAATTGATTTTGTTAAAATGTAAGTAAAAATTCAGGACATAAAATGTTTTGTTCAATGATATCTCAGAAAAGCGACATCTTCCCTCATGTGTCATTATTCACTAGTAAATAAAAGGACCCTCATCCTTTGTGCGCATGTTAAATTTAAAAAATTTTTAGTACTTGAATTTTTAATTTGTTATTGAAGACAAACAAAATTTCCAAGAAAAATATTTCTACTTTTCTCTATATTGGTAGTAAGGATCGAAGAGTCGGGTTTTTGTAGTATAGATAAGACAGCCTAATTTTTAAAATAAAAGCATTATTAATGATAAGGTAAAATATTTCCTAAAAGTTCACTTAATCTTAAGATTGATCTTAGAAAAGTCCTTTATGTCCTCATATGTCCAGGGCGGGTTCTGTTGTAGCCCAGCTCCCTGTCAACTATCTTGTGCTTCCTCTCTTCCACTTTTTTTCCTTTACTTTTCCCCATCTCTCCTCTTGATTCTACTTTTGTTGAACACTCTCATAATGTTTCATAAGCCTTTATTGTTTACCAAGTATTTTCTTATGTATCCTCTTACTTAACCAAGAAAAAAGAAACCCAGCGTCAGCTCTTACTGTCCCTTATTTTCTTATGAAAAAGTCTTCAATAACTCCCATCACAGGGGAGTTCCCTGGTGGTGTAGTGGCTTAAGGCTTCAGCTCTGGCGCTGTCAGTGCTGCGGCCTGGGTTCGATTGCCAGTCAGGGAGCTACCCACATACCAAAAAGAAAAAAAAAACAAAACCAAAACTCCCATCACAGATACAGTGAAATTCCATTTATTTTCCCCTTTATCCTGGGCTCCATAGCAAACCAATCTTGCACTTTCAGCCTCTTTTCCTGCTCCCAGAGCACTCTGCTCTTCTTACCATTACCCAAACCCATTCCGCTTTCTACATTTGCTTGGAATGACTGCCTAACATGACTGTAATACCAGAATATGGGAGTTAAGAACTTAATAAAAATTAAAAAAAAAAGACTCTGAGGATTCCTCAGCAAGAGAAAACTAAAGAACACTTCTTTGGTGTGGTTTCTATAGTACTTGAGTATTCCGTAAATTTTTGAGAGGTGGCTCAGTGACCACCATGCAGCTGAAGGTACCAGAGACTATGAAGTGACAGGTGTCTAAAATTCTAGAAGCATCACTTTTTACCACTTTGGAAACTTTAGAGAATTTCAGGCACTCTAAACTTCAGGCCATGATTTATCATTCAACCTAGTACACTGAGAGTAGAAGAAGGTGTTATTAAAAATGATGTCAGGACAACAAGTGAAAAGCATAGCATAGCAGCTAAGAACAAATTGTTACTGCTGCTTACTGGGTATTTATTAAAAATGTGGACTCCTGGATTCCTGACCTAATGCATTTGAATCTTTGCAATTAGAGCCTAGAATCTGCATTTTAAACAAGCTTCTCAGTTTCTTATTAATTGAAGTTTGGCAACCATGATTAAAATGTTTTTTAAATACCTAGGTATTTCTTTGTGATTCTCTTCAAAGAACTTTTCTGTAACATTGGAGACCGTTATCAATACATTTTATTGAATAAATAATCTATGTAGGATGTCTTTAGGGTACAGTCCATACAAAATTAAAACTTCAATTCTGTCTGACATTTATAAGAAATACATTTATACCCACTATGTGTTTTCAAGTTAAAGGTGATTTAAATACTGTAATTATACAACTATTGCTCACTAACACTTTTCAGGACAATTATATGACATTTCAGTAACAATACAGCCTCTTTTACAAACTCTTATTGGGTACTTTATTGTAACTTACACAGAATCTTGTTATAATTTAATAGACTTAGTAAGAAGTAAACTTTCGGAACTCAATGCATATCTACACTGAGACTATTAAGTTTTGTGGCTCAAGCACATTGTTTTAAAATAAAAAAATTTTTTTTTCTGCAGTGTGCAACCCTCCAAAGTTTAAACTTTGTAAAACCCAGTAAAGATCTCATTGAAATTTCTAGTAAGCAGATTTTCTGGAGTCAATACAAATAATTTCTGACTTGTAACACATTATAAATCCTCTGAGAATTAATGTAGATTATTTTGAATATACAAAAACAGCTCCTAAAGTCCCTTTCGTCATTCCTTAAAAAGACTGACAGTTTCAGTATATAAGGTTAAACATCAAATAAATGTATTAGACTTATTACAGGTAGGTTATCAATATATCATCAGTGGTTGTATAACATACAAATTGAGTGCATTATACTGTACATGATAATGAATAATTCAAAGTATCAGTTAATGTTCCTCTTAACCCTGAATCTCCTTGGTTTTACATTCTCTTAAAAAAATCTTTCATAAGTGCATGCTGTCTTTTTCCTCCTCAAAAGGTCCTGCCCCCCAAATACATATGTGTACACATACATACAGAAACACGCACTCCCAACGGCATACTCTGAATTGTTCGTCAGATAAATAACCAGTATTCTTGTCATTTCACAGCCCAGCTGAAGGTAAAGTGGCATATCTGGTGGTGGTTTTTAACCAGGAATGAGCATCTACATCTCTGTGGAGCTTTTAACAAATGCAGACTTTCAGACCCTACCTCACATCTACTAGATCCCAACGCACAGAGCTGAGGCCTAAGTGTGTGTTCTCATGAGCATCCCCAGGTGACAACCACCATGTGTCCCTCTTCATTAAGAAACCACTGATAGCTAAGAGTGTGTGTCTGATTGCTTTAGAGTTTGGGCTTTCGTTTCCAGGGAAAGATCTAATTCAAATGATAGTTGTGTGGCCATGTTATTTAATCTCTCTGAGATTAACTGTTCCTCTGAAGTTATCAGACTGAATTCAAAATGTTACTTTTGATAATCAAAAAAGGATGACCAACATAAGGTACATGAATTTCCCTCTATGTAAACAAACCTTCCTCTTTAGTTTCTAGAAGAAATGACTCTATATGAATAATATTCTTTACACAATTTTTTTATGCTAGTTTTCACTTATTCAGGCAGATCGGACAGTCCCCATGAGGAAACAAAAATAATCAATCTTACTCCAGAAGAATTGTCAACCAAACAAGGCTGGAGGGAAATTCATTTTCACCATTTCTCAATATTTGATTTACAATTATTATTATTTTTTTTTTGGCTTTTTTCTCTTGCTTTTAGAATAAAAACTTGAGACTCAATCTCTTGGAAAAACTTGCACGTAATTTCTAACAAAGATGTTACGATCATCTATCAAAGCTCAACGCCACTCAAAATGCTATACAAGGTTTAAACTTCCGGGCAGCAACAGTAACAGCGGTTGGGTTGAATGCCAGCAGAGGAATAGGAGAACATTAAGATGCGGGGTAACTGTGTATTCATGGCTGTTTTCTAAATAACTTCCTATTTAAATGCAACATATTGATCCCATTGAAGAGGTAAGCATGTGGATAAGATATTTCTTAGAAACCTTCAAAGGTTACATTTCAAGTGTCAGAATAATTGCTTTGGAACATTTGAGTCAATAGAGATGCTTTTTCTTTTTCTTTTTTGCATTCCTGGGAATACCGTCATCAGCCCCTCAGTGTGCTTCTGCCGCTCCCCCTTCCCCTGTGCACGTGCGATCGAAGCTGCCCTAGGCCACAGGGCATCGGCAGAAGCACATTGCAGACGCCCGATGCCTTCTTTCTGGATTCATGATTTCTCCTTAATGTTGCCTTTTGAGGGGTTCCCTTAGTTTCCTTCCAGTTCATTTTTTAAGTGATGTCTTAAGAGTGATTTCAGGACACCATCGTATTGCTAGAAAAGGTCCCTTTTTCAGTGTTCTGAATTACCCATGTGATAGTATTTAGTACGTTATTTTGTAAATTTCAATTAAATTTTCTATTTCTCTCGATTGATTGTGTTCATTCTGAGGGCAGAAACTGTTTCTTACCATGTAATCATTTATTCAGTAAAGAAATAGCATTCAGTTTCTACTAGTGGCTAGGCACTGATGCACCGAGTTAGTTGTATACATGAAGGTGGTCTAAATTGAAATGCTCTGTGAACCTAACTAGCTAACACTTTAAAAATAACAAAAGCTAACATTTGTTGAATCACTTCTAATTCAATCAATGGCCAGTTGTTCTGATAAATGCTTTTATATTTATTTTTCAGTTTCATATTATTCTTCACAATCACCCTATGAGTTTGCCATTTTGTTTGTTTGTTTGTTTTAAAGACCTGAAGACTGAGACTGCAAGAAGTGTGCCAATTATGGTAAGCTAGCCATTATTTAATTAAAAAATTTAAATAATCTCTATTGAATTCTCCTAATGGTCGCCTGTTACGACAGACTCAATGTTACACATAGTTTCAGCGATTTACTTGAACACAGGTAAAGGAAAATGGGCAATAACCGTGAGGATGGACCCAGTCATAGACTCTAGGTATATCCAGGATCAAAAGGTGAATATCTTCAGGGAAGAACACCATTCCAATTATAGCATGAAGCCTTTTGTTAGAAGAGCTGAACCCTCAGTTCTTTAGCATGCGTAGAATTTTCAGTGAGTCATATGTTTGAACACCTACTTGATGTGTAGAGATTTATTTGATCATATAAATTCAGAGAAAATGGAGAAGACATATTGTATATGCCCTTAATGGTATGGATTCTTAATATGTATCAATGATAAGAGTAACTGCTCTGTAATATACAGTTGTAGTTAAATTTATTAATGACATCTTTTCAGCAGTAACTTGTACTTTTTTTTTTCAGCCTCATTTGTGCTTGACATTTTAAGTCCCTTCTCCCATTCCTCTTAAGCTGCCTTATTTCAGATTCTAGCCTCTTGTGTTCTTTGTTCTTTCCCTTTCCTTATCTTTTATGGCAGCTCAGTGGCTGCCTGGTCTTCTCTTCCTCTCACTCACTGCAGGCTGTGTGATGAGTTGCAGCATATTTTCCTGCAGGTAGTAATGCAAAGTTTTCTGTTCAGTTCTCCTGCACCTCTGGCCTCTATGCACACACAATGCTCTGCTTCTGACGTTATATCTTCCCGTTGAGTGCAAATGCTGTATTCTGATAATTTCATCTTTCTTTCTGAGTCAACTCCATCCCAAGTGTATTTGTTTCATGTTGAATTTTTCCTTTTTTTTTTCTTTTTATTTCTCTTTCTAAACCCTTTAAAAATGCTTCACTCTGAATTTTCAAGAGGAGTTTGTAAAATCCAACTGTGGATGCTTCAGGGATTTTTTAATAGAGCATGAGCTTAGCAAGAGAAGTAGTCTTATCAGGATTTTCACATTATAATTTTTCATCGTGTTTTACAAAGACAGTAAGTGCATCAGAAAAAACACATTGGGAGACAATTCTAGAAAGAAATGGTGGTATAAGTAAATAGATGAGAACCGTGTAAGAGGAAAAATCTTGTTTAACATTTTGAGATATCAGAAAGCATAGGTGTTCTAATTTTTAGCAGCTCTCATTAGACAATGATTACCTGGTACACCTTAAGGGTAGAAAAGAAAGATTGGTGAGTCAACAGTTCACAACTGCTAGACATCTCACAGAAGGTGGTTTTTTGATAGATTTTAAGACTATGATTAATTACAGGCCAACAACTGCATGAGTCACAACTTGTTAGTCACATTAAAACTCTCTATCTAAATCAAGTTGAAAATAAAATAGGATATAAATTTATTTTTTCCACATTAAAAAATAAAAGAGGCTTTCAACATTAAAGGCCATAAAGCTCCTGCAATTATGCTAACATTTGTTGTCAAACTTCCCTCAATTCTTCAGGAAAACATCTCACAATCAGCATGACCCAACAGAATGCCGAGAAATCTCTAGGATGTATGCAATGTGTGCTGATAAGAAAAGAAATAATAACAATAATAATTATATGCCCAATATGCATAATTACTCTGAAATTCTCAATAGTGAATTTAAAAGGACTGATTTTTAGAAAAATAAATTCCTGAAAGCTAAAGACAAGCCAATTAACATATCAACATTTTTGAGCATTTAAATCTGATTCCTTAAACAACTTTATACAACGTTGGTGCCATGTGCTTTTCCTGAAGACATTAACTAATGATGGATTCTTTCATTTTTCTTTATTTTTATGATATCTTATGAATTTAGAAGTTCACCCAAGATTTGTTTGTGCAGATTCAGGTCTGTTAGAAAAAGTATTTCCTAGTCGATGCCTGTACCCAATTCTGCATTATTAACAATTACGCAAATGAATCTTAGAACCACCTACATGCACTGTAACATGAAGCTCTCTCTGCACAGTAGAACTAAAATTCAGAGATTAAATATATCTATAATAGTGCTGAACTTCTAAAATTTAAATTGGGATATTTTGGCTTTTGAAGTGGCAATAATATATTTTATGAAATTATTACTTAGTGGAATGATATATTGTCTTTTTCTTCTTACATTCTCATTATAAAATCAAGTACATGGGCATGTCTCCATAGAAATTCACTTATCTCTATCCTTTACTTCTTTTATCAGTGAGTTCACAATCAAAACGCTGAAAAGTAAAGACTGAATTGCAGAATCACCAGCTGGAAAGAGTCTCCAAGGTAATCTAATCTATTCCCTGGCTTTCATCCCAAGTAGCATTTTGCTTATACTTTTACTTATAATACTTATTTCACTCTGCCTAAAATTATAGTTTGTCACACTCTTATTTGTCTGCTTCTCTTTGAGGAAATCGTGTTTTTAGTTATTTTCGAATGTCTCATGCTTAGCTCACAACTGGTGCTGCGTGATTGTGTAAGTGGAATCTAAGAAACATAGGTTTCTATCTTATTTTTAAAAACTTCCAGAGAAAATAATCAGAGACATGTTTGAGAAATAAGTAAAAATGAGTTTAAAATGATTTGTGCTGGAGTTGAAGTCCGTTACTTCTCTTCTGTCCTTTGGAGAACTAACAAAATTAGCTGATGGTTTAATATTGAAAGGAAATAGCTTGAATTTTTGCATCTTGTATCCATCAATCCCTAGCTATATGACCATGAGCAAGTCACTAAACTTCCCAGGGTTCATTTTCTCACCTCCAAGATGATGATACTGATAGATACCTTCCTCATAGGGTTTTCCTCAGGATTAAATATGATACAACTATAAAATACTTAGAGCAGTTTCTGATTTGTAATAACAGTAATTGAATGTTGGCTATCATCATTACCATTATCATCATTATCACCACCCAGATGAATTATTACAGTTGATTTTTTCAATTATAATCTTTAATTTCTGAATTCCTTTCTGCTCCATCAACCTTGAATCACTCCAACTGCCCATCATTTTTGCTCTTGCCATTTGCCCTTTGAATACTATCAATCCTACTATTTAACATTGTACTGGAGGTTCTAGTCAGAGTAAAGGACAAGAAACTGAGTTCAAAAAGTGGAGGAAAAAGTTGACATGACTGATTGATTTGATCATCTATATACAAAATCCAAGACAATATAAGACAAGACCATCAGTTAAAACTAATTAGGCAATGCAGCAAGGTAGTGGGATATAAGATCAATATATAAGAAACAGTCGTGTTTCTATATAGCAGAAATAGCCAAATAGAAAATAAAATAAAAAAAAAGACACAATTCTCAATGGCAACAAAATGTTTAAGATTACCAGGCATAACTACAACAAAGACATGCGTATGTCTGTGATGTTACCGTTATTCATGAAAGGCCAGAATGAATGGCAAGCTAGGACAAATGCATGGATAAGAAGACAGAATTTTACTCAGATACAGTTCTTCCAAATTTTTCTATAAATTCTGTCAATTTCCAAGGAAATCATTAGTGAGTTCTTTTTTAGCGGGGAAGGGGACACAGACTACAAAGGGGTTTACTTATCATATGAAAGGATAAAGGTCCAAAATGATACAATTAGAAAACAAGAAGGGGAGAGTTGCCCTACCAGATGTTTTGAATATGAAATAATCAAGAATATTGGTGGCCACAGGGATAGATAAAAGTATATCTCTGTAAAAGAATAGCGAGCCCAGGAGTCTACTGAAGTACATACGTATCTTGGTATGTCTCGAGAAGGCATTACAAATCAAGTGGGAAAATAGGAAAATGGATTAATAGTGATATTGGAATAGTTGCCTTTGGAAATGAAAACAAAATAAATTAGACTTGCTTTATCATACCATACATACAAGTCAACTCCAAATGATTTAAAGACCTAAATGTAAAAAAAGAACTTGAAAAATGTTGAGAATGTAGGAGAAAAACCTTATTGTATCAAGGCAAGAATGGATTTCTTATATAAGACAAAAAAGCACAAGATGATAAAAATGGACAAATTCACAAAAATATAAAATTTCTCTACGATAAAAGACACCACATGCTAAAAGTAAAGTGCTTGAAAAAAATGTTAACATACATAACAAATGATATACATTTAGAGTATATAACATTATTTAGGAAAAAACATAAAAGAGAAATAGGCAGGGATGTAGACAGGAAATTCACTAAACAGGAACCCCAACTGGCAAATAAATATATGAAAACATCCTCAATCTCACTTGCAATAAAGACAGTGAAAGCAAAACAAAGAAGAGGAGACATTTCATGTTATCAGAAGTGGCAAAAAATTAAAATGTCTGACAACATCGAGTATTGGTGAGAATGAGGAGAAACTGAAAATCTTTTGTGCTCCTGGTGGGAGTGAAAATTGTCAGCTCAGTCTGAATTGCAATTTATCAATATCTAGTAAAGTTAGAAGTTAACAGAACCAATAACCTAATAATTACACTTACAGATTCCAGAGAAACTCTAGCACCTGATGACAGAGACATATTTAAGGATATTTGTTTATAGCATTGTTTCTAATAATCAAAAAGTTAGAAACAGCCTAAATCTTATGGATATATAATAGTATAGTCATATGACGGACAAATATACATATAGATCTTAAGAACATAATATTCACCCAAAAGTAAATGTAAAAATTATTTATATAAAGAAAGAAAAGACTCAGTTTCAACAGAGGTGGATATAGGATCTAAGCAAATCACATCTCATTTTACAAAGGTTAGAATAGACATTCTCATAACTTAATCATATCTGATATTACACGGCACATTCAGACTGGTGGAAGAATGGTAGTCTGACAGAGAGAAAATGAAATAAAATATTTTGCATTAGAATTAAAATTTTAAAATTGAATTCAATAGAATTAAATTTAAAGGCAAAATGAACTTCATGAAGTTCACATGAACTTCAAAAGATGTCTCTCCTACCTTGCTCTTTTATTAAGTACCCTGGAAATATGTCACCGTGTTTATCTCTAGTGCTCATGAGTCACAATCTGACATGCACCCCTGGTCCCCAAATTTCAGCCCCTATGTTCCAAAGAAGGAGCCAGGATTCCTTGAAGATAATTTAATTTCCTGTCATGGAGTAGGGAAGATAAAGTTGTACTTGAATTGTGTAGTTGTTACCAGAAAATGAGACTGCTTTCAAAGATGTCTGGGGGCAGTGTTAGAGGGGAAAAATGCCTCCAGGGGTTGTGACAACTAGAGCACCAAAAAAGAAAATAATCCTGTCACAGAACATACATTTATAATATTACTCAAATTAGGTAAATCATATGAGTATATAAAAGCAAAAACATCTATGGATTTTCAATAATGTCTATAGAAAATATGCATTTCAATTGAAATTACGTTAAGTATATTGCATTTTATTTTCATCAATTCCATTAGGGAAAATCAGATGGTAAAAATTTAAGAAGGAAGCTATGTTAAAGTTTTCTATAAAATGCCAATAAGAAAATGGGTAAAGGTGACAATTATGGGATGCTCGTGGGACAGACTGTGAGAAACCATTTCTCAGCAATAGACCAATTGTCACTTAGCAGCCCATGAAATGCTAACAGGATCCCATCCCAGTCAGCTCCCCCTCTGTGGGTTCATATAAGAAAGCACACCCAGGTTCCTGTGTTTTGGTCTCAACTTTCTGGTTAATAATCTAAACCTATAAACATATTAAGGTCCTAATTCTGTTATCTGTAAACTTAATTTCCAACCAAACGGGCATCTTGAGATGGTCATTTTGTTTCCATGGCAAATGACTTTGACATGAGACGGTATGACAAATGATGGAGATGATAAAGACCCAAAGCCAAATTATTCGTATTTATACTTTTGGATTAAGTGGAAGTGGAGTAATACTTTTTAATTAGTACTTTGTTAATTTGTATCTGTACCATTTGCTTTTTAGAGACAGGTTTTTAAGGATTCTGAAATAAAGAACTTGAGATTTTAATTGAAATACTTAGAAAGATTTAATTTAACTTTGTGACGAATGTTTAGATAGATGTTCAAGGCAATCTGATTTATGAGAACTATCTATTTAGATTTATTGTATGTATCAGCAGTGTTTGAGAGCCTAGGAAGATTATTTTTGTTTTTCTTGTGGGAATTTGAAAGCCTGTCTTCCTAGATGTTTGAAGTTCTAGGAATAATCAGATACATCAAATTTGTTGTTTTATTTTAAAATGTTTAAGACAGTTTGCTTAGATTTTCTTTAAATATTTTTAAGAATGTAGGGAATTTTTAATCTACCAAATGCATAAATAAATATCAACTCAAGGACAATAAAAAGTAGTATTCAATTTACTCACAAAATTAATGTTTTAAAAAATAAGATTTATGAGTTTACTTAAAAATCTTATGAAAACTGGACTTTAAAACTATTAATAAAATTCTATTAAATAGGATATTAATTTGAAGACAAATAACTCACTATGGATACTCTTTTCTGTATACAAAAGCTACCTCCCCAATGATATAAAAAAGGCAATTGATTAGGTTAAG
Source organism: Lyroderma lyra (assembly GCA_004026885.1). Lineage (NCBI taxonomy): Eukaryota > Metazoa > Chordata > Mammalia > Chiroptera > Megadermatidae > Lyroderma > Lyroderma lyra. The sequence goes on along the minus strand of PVJL010006870.1, from coordinate 28,635 downwards.
TAAAAAAAAAGTAAGTTATAGAAAATAATATACCTTGTAATTTTTACAAATACAAAAAACACAAATAAGCCTATATATAGTATATGGATCACCACATGGATAGCAACAAAAATATTTGAATGTGAACTGAGGGGACAATACAAGTAGACATCAATTTTATTTGACATACATAATTTGCCAAAAAGTCTAAAATAATCATAATAAAATTTTAGTTTTTTTATGAGTGGCAGGTACATTGGTGATTATTACATTATCCATTGTAATTTTACTTTTTATCAATTAAGATATCTGTAATGTAAAAATTCAAATAATACATGAAGGACCTAAGGGAACAATAAAAATAGTGAATTGAGCATAGACTTGGGCTGTTAGAATAAATTATGAAAATAATGGCTGAATAATAAAAAATATATAATGAAACATTTTAATTTAAAACAAAACAACTTAAGAATGAAAAAAATAGAATTGAAGAAAAAAAAGAATGAGAGAAGTTTCTGCCAAGACGTCTCACACATTATGATTGATGAATAAACATAGTGACAACCTGATATTGGTTGTGCTTTTTCAAGTAAAATGGACAAAATAATGTGTATTTGAGGAAAATAGTAACTGGTGATGAAATATGTTGTTTTCAATAAAACCTGGAAATAAATCATAATAGTCTGCAGTAGAAATGCCAACATGGAGGAAAGTTTGCTTGCCAAAATTTAAATGAACAATGATTTATTTCTGCAATATCAATGACATTACTCATGAAAAGGTCATATTATTGGGTAAAATACTCAAATTTACTATGATGAAGAAATCATGATGCATCCGAGAGACTCCTTAGCTAACAAATCAAGGGCGATTTAGGGGCTATGGCTGACATCACTGTGATGATGTCACAATGGACTTGCTGTAAAAGAGCTTATGAGCAAATATTGTATTAATTACCTCAATCACTCACCTTATGCATTCAACAAGCTTCCAAATGCTTACAAGCTGCTTCTAAAAATTAAATCAATTTCTAATGGACAAAGATTTTTCTACTGGTAAAGACAGTAAAAGAAAATGTGCTGCAGGATTTTCAGGCAATTCCAGACCCAGATTTCCAAAGTTATTTTCACTTGCGGCAATATTACTGGAAGAATTGCATATTGTGTTACGTAAAGAAAAAATAATACTTGACCGTAAACCCTGCTGTCCTTTTTTGAGAAATTTGTCTTTCTAGTTTGCAAAAATATGATTTCATGTTTTCTGTGAACTTTTAAAGACAAATATTTCAGGGGAGTATATGACATAATGAAGTGCATGAGCTATGGATTCAGCTTGGTATGAAATTCACGTTTTGCCCTTTAAGTAGTGTCTGAGATTCAGTTTCTTCATCTGTAAAATGGGGATGAGAGGACTTCAGTAAAACGTGAGGCATGACAATGTCAAACATTTAGAACAGTGCCTCGTTTGTGGCAAATCATAAGAGGTAGCTATTATGATTAAGCCTGTTATTTTTTATGACATTATTATTCATTTGACAGAAGACAAGTCCTGTTGCTTGTTTTCTCTTCTCATTAAATCACTCCCATTAGACTTGAGAAATAATATCCTTTCCTATTTTGGTTTTATTACTTCAGTGATTGAGGTGAAAATAAATTCCTCTGAAAAATCTCATTGTATGGTTGTTAAATCATTTGCAATAAAGAATTATGTTGATAGACAAGTTAGGTCCCAGAATTATATTTCCCACTATTCTTACAACTTTTTCACTTTATTTACTTTAATACACATATATTCAGTATGATGATAATATTTACTTCTTCCAGGTAAATTAATAAGTTGATCTAAAAAAATTGTTTTTCTAAAACCACCACCATCACCACCAAACCTATATTTAACTTATCTAACTAATTTGGTAAAATTATTGATAGTGTGTTTTTTAGAAACTAAAACTATAATATTGCTTAATTGTACCACTCTGACTATAGCAAAGGTAAATTATGTTTTATATTTTTAAAATATTTCTCCTTTTAGGTTGGGAGAGGCATTCTTATTTGGGTTAAATAACTATGATGTTTAATGCCCATATGATATTATGGTTAAGACATTAAATATAGTATCAGCTGGTTTACTCACATGTAAAATGAGGAAGCAGTTTAATCCAAAGATACTTTCTCAAAATCTACATATTACTGAGTGTTATGGTTTATACAGTCTTTTCTCATACTATCAATATACTTGCTGACTGTCATTAAAGTTTTGTAACAGATATCTATATATCTATATATATATAGATATATAGATATATATATCTATATATCTATATATATATATAGATATATAGATATATATATCTATATATCTATATATATATCAGGAAAGCAGTTCAAAATATATGCAGGTACTTATTAACATGACTATCTTAGACTTGTTTTGGTTGCTGGATCTTAACTCATCTAACTGTCTAGTGAGCAAAAGTGGAGTTTTTCTAGATTATTTTTAATATACTAAAGATTCTACTCCTATTGAGATACTTCAGAAGCATAATTAAATACTAAGAGGTTGACTAATATGATTAAGGAGACAGTGCAGCTAGGCTTTTCTAAGCCAGTTAAAACCATTGTGCCAGCTGCCTTGGTAATAAATCACATCTGATATTTGGAGCAGAAATACCATGTAAGCATTTCTGTTCTTTTTCTGTCTATAAAAGGTTGAAGTGCTTCATTAGAATAAGATTTCCAATGGAGTCAAATGAAATCTCATCCAAATTGTGCAGGTACCTGCAGAGCTGCTTTATTTAGTGGGGCTTGAGGTTGTACTTCAGGAAGGGCATATCATGTTCGCGGTAGATATAACACAGAACCATAAACTATAATAATTGCCTTAAATTACCTGAGCTAAAAAAATATGACTGACAACTTTCAATAAGTAGGTATAACCATAACAACCACCACCACCACCACCACCATTACATTTGAATATCACTTTCAGTTGGTCATTTTATTTTAGCCTTAGTAATATTAATGCCAGAGAGAAAAGGTGCGTAGGAAAATTATCTGAATTTAAGAGAATGAGAATCTAACCTCATTGGTTGAAAAGAAATTGAAAGCTGTATTAATGCTAGGAGAGTTCAGGTGAGAAGGAAAGGAGATTCCTCCTCTAAGGGTGCAAGGGTCTAAGAAAAACGTGAGCTCTCTCATGCTGGAGATTTTTGAGCAAAAAAATCATGCTCATCTTTCTGTTTTAGTAGAAGAGCTATTAGTTAAGTCAACAAGAATTATATTCTCCAATACCTATATAAACAATTGATTCCATATAAAAAATGATTTAATGTAAAATATGAACACGAGTTTCAAGATTTTTTTTTCAATTTTGGTCATCGAATACTAATTTGAATATCCCCCAGAGATGGTGGTAATAAAGAGTACTTCATTTATATAGCTTTGAATATAGATCTCCCTATTTTTGTAAAATTAGAAAGAGAAAAATGATCCTCTTTGTAAATCAGCAAAGTAGAGTTTCCAGGGCTAGATAGCTTGGGTTCAAATCCTGGCTCTACCAATTATTAAAAATTGGATTACCTTGGTCCAGTTATTTAACCATACCAGGCTGTAAAATCGGAATAACAATACCTGCCTAAGAGAATTCTTGCAAGTATTAAATGAAATAATACAAGTGAAGCTCTTGGAAAGTTGTCTGGCACATAGAAATTATTCAATAAATATCAGCCACTGTTGCCATTATTATTTCTGAGCAGTCTCTAACACTTTGTTCTTACTGAGACTCACAGGACAGACAATACCCACAGCTACAACACACCCTGCTGGTCCCTTTTCTGCAGAGCAGCCTTCCATACTTTCTCATGACAAATACCATATTGGAATGCTAATAAGCAAGAATGACATTACTACAGAGATAACTCTGAACCTATTCTATTTTAAAATGAGAAATAATTTAAAAACCTCAGCACTTACTTTTAGTAGTAGGTTAATAACAGCCTATGTCACAGTAGATGATGACACAGTCATGCTGACTACACCTTTTTTAGGAAGTAAAGGGAAGGGTGAGAAGTATATGCTGAAACAGAGGCTACCGTTTTGGATAAGGCTGTTAAACTAGAATCAGTTCCTTTCTCATTTGTCCATCTATCAACCTGTCTGTCCGTCCATCCATGTATCCATCTATCTCACTGTTCTTCTATCCACCAAATGTTCATTAAAATCCACAGAGTTGAAAAAACTAAAGAAACTGCAAAGAAGTTTGCATGCTTCCTTGAAGTTCTAGGTTTGTTGTTTTGCTGTTCTTTTGTCTTTTTGTTTTTCCCTTTTACTTTTTAAGAGAACTTCCTATAGTAGCAAGAGGGAAGAAAACATAAAATTTCTCCTATACTCTTAGAATGAATATTCATCCCTTCTCTGCTCTGTTTGAGAAAGAAAACCTGAAGCTGCAGATAGATAACTTGCAGAATCCCAGAGTCTGCTAGGTGGAAGGTATCCTGTTCAGAGGAGTGGGAGAAAGGAGAGGCTTCTTTACATACAAAACCAGAGTATGTACATGGAACCTCGGTGAGCTGCTTTGATTTTTCTCTAGCTTTTATTATTCTGTATTCAGTGAACCACCGAGGTGTCTTTTAGTTTACATTTAGGTTACATACAGTTCTTTTTGGATTATATGGCAAGTATCATTTAGAATATTTTTGTTTTATATTGCTTGTTACTACTGTTGGGGAGTTATTATACTCAAAGTAAAATAAAACTTTAATTTTAATGAGTAGCTACTTCTTTAATGATTGATTCCAGCACTCATTTGTTTATTTAACAGATTAAATGATGGAGCTGGCAGCCATATCATCATAGCAATTACTCTATAAACATGTAAATATATTACAAAGAGTGGGATATGACAAAAAAGGGAAAAAGCTAGCAATCTATTTGTTTCCCAGAATTTCCTACTAGGTTTTGCATAATCAGTAATAACATGTAGTTGGTTAAATAAAAAGTTAGAAGTTGAAATAGAGAAGTGATACATATTTAAATAACCTCTTGTTCCAAATTTAAAAATAATTTAATTAAGAAGTCCTCCTCTTGGCACTGCAAGTTTCTCTTAAATGGGGGTGCTAGTTCTTTTTTTGAAAACGTGGTGATTAGGGAGACAGTTGGTGGAGCACTTCGGACTCTCCACTTAGCACCAGGAAAACATTCACTGACAATGACTATTGCTGTACGTAAAACATCAGTCAGACCAGCCCTGGGCCAATGTGTGTGAGTTCTCAGAACATCTGCTTGGAAGCTAGAAAACCTGTCCTTTTCAAGAGTATTGCTCTCAAAACATTAAAAAAAAAATTAACACAAGAGAAACTGAAGTAACAGGAAAAAAATCTTCTGAGTATGTGAGTTTTAAAAATCTGTATGTTACACATAGAGTAAATTATAGTCATTATGATAATATACACTAAAATATCTTCATTACTAGATTATTTGTACATTATATAAATTTTTCCTGGCATAGAATTCCCACCTGCTTACATGTTAGACAAAAGAGCATTCAAAGAAATATGTAATATTTTCAGGACAACAGAATTATGATAAATTGGTCTAAAAATGAGAGACGGCTTTAAATATTTGGATGTGTTTTAATAATGATGAGGAATTTATTATATCTTTGCTAAGCCAATGGAGCATATCAGCATGGAAATATTAAGAGTCATAAAAATGCATCACTGGAGTAGCAGGGTTATTCTAATGTCATTGTAATCACAACAGAAATCCAGTTCCTGATTACATAGTTTAATAATTATACCATGATTCCAAGTTTTAACATTAAAAAAGTAGTCAAATAAAATTATAATAAAAATGCCAGCAATTCAGAAATAGTTGTACATCACAGTGTGAGCATGTGCAGGTGAAATAATTGGTATGACCAATGTGATGCTGTGGACTCTCCAATGCAACAGCTTCGCAAGGGAGCATTTTGATATGCCCTAAAGCAGACCATTAAATTCTCCACTTCTGAAAATGTCCAGTTCTTTGCAAAAAGGTCATCTGCTTCTCTCCTTGACACTCGCCACACCCCTGGCACCTGAACTGTCCAGAAGTTGCACTGGAACACATGTGCAGCCTTAATCTGACATTGGGTCTCATTTACCCTTTGGAGAATATCACCAAGGGTGGCACAGAGTGGGGAACATCTCTTACACTCATTACTTAAAAACACCACTCCTCTAAGTATATTTTTAAAAAAATTTACATCTTGAAGTAACTGAATGTCAAAAAGGCTGTCAAAATGTTCCGTCTTTACAAGTGCAACGCTTGTAAAAGATGAGGAAGGAAACCTCTGGAAGAAAAGGCACTCATGCGCTTAACTCAAGTACGTGTAAAAATGGAAAAACTCAACGGCAAAAAAGTCCACGTATTATTATAGAATCAGAGGAGTTAAGGATTGGAAAATACCTAAGAGGCTCTGTAGTCTAAACACTGATCTAACACTTGAATTACCACGTTTCCTGGTTTCCTGCTCTCACAAGGTTGCTGGTTCCTCAGGTGAGAGTCACTTCACTCTCATCTGCAATGTCAGTCTGCCCCAAGCTCAGCTCCCCAGATGGTGAGGACAAAAGGAATCCTGGTTCCACAGTTAGGACGACTTGGCCTCATCACAAGTCCTGTCTATTAGTGGGCACTAATTCTAACCGGGTGTTATACTTACAGCTGAGACTAAGTCCTGGCCAAAAACTAGATCTTGACATTTTTTCCTGTGCCTGAAATCTCCATTTTCATTATCTTCCTTAGGTACTGGGGGCTGCTTTACTCTTCTCAGGTTCTGCAGAACACCACCTTTAAAATTTTGTTTTAATTTTATATTTATATATTTTGTTAGTTAACACATCCCTCAGCTTGCATAATTACCTTTTGTTGTTGTTATTGTGAGACTATTTAGGACTTACTCGTTCAGAAACTTTCAAGTCTGTGATACATATCATTAACTACAGTTACAATACTGTACATTAGACCTGAGAACTTACTCCTCTCATAACTGCAAGTTTGTACCATTAGACCAGCGTTGCCTCAATGCTCCCACCCCCTGCTCCCTGGCAATCACTGCTCTGTTCTCTGCTTCCATATATAAGTGAGATCATGCAGTAGTTGTCTGCCTCTGCCTGAGTTACTTTATCTAGTATAATGTCCTCAAAGTTCATTCATGTTGTTGCAAATGGCAGGATTTTATTCCTTTTTATGACTGCATACTATTCCTATGTATACATATGAGTACACCATATCTTCTTTGTCCATTTATCTGTCAATGGACATTTAGGTCGTTCCCATGTTTTGGCTATGGTGAATCATGCTGCAGTGAACATGGGCATGGTGATATTTCTTCAAGATTCTGATTTCATTTCCTTGGGGAGTACCCAGAAGTGGAATTGCTGGATCATATGGAGTTTTGTTTTAAATTTCTTGAGGAGCCTTTACAGTGTTCTCCATAGTGGCCACACCAATTTCCATTCCCAGAAGCAGTACACAAATATTCCGTTTCTCCACATCCTTGCCAGCATTAGATTACCACAGTTTTTACGGAGTTCTCCACAGCCAGACGTTGCCTTCCTGATGTAGACTGCCTCTAAAGCTTGCTGCTTCCTGTCTTTCCCAGTTACCTGTTACCTTTGCCTGGTTCTTCCTGATGCTAGCTGCGATTGCAGAGCCACCTGCTGCCTGTCACATATACTCACTGAATGCAATGTGGCACCAGCCTGAATCCATTTCCAACCATTCCAGCTAGGCCTAGTCTCTCAACAATCTCTGCCAGTGTTGGAATTGAGGATCAGATCCTGTCCTTCCCAGACTACCTCTGGTTAATATGCCTCTCTGTATCACGAACAAGATGCAATTTCTATTAAGTGGTCACCCAATTACCTTAGAGGTCCAAGGACCTGCTCGTTTTTGAGGAAATCCATTTTCTTATGAAAACTAATGCCTAATAAAAATGTTTTTATATGAACTTGAAATTAGGACCTACATAACACACACAGTGCCCTTGTGCAAATTAGAAAAAGACACCCCCTCCAGACAGACCAATTTCCAAACAAAGCCTCTACCATCTCCCAGCCTAATCCAGGCCACAGGTCTTGGCCAAAGGAACCTGGGCAGAATTTCAGCCTGCATTTATGCCACGGCTGGGGGTCCTTGTGTGGTACACAGCCCAGGCAAGCCTATGTGGTGGCCCATGGGTTAGTTCTGGTTCCATTCCTTCAAGTCTCAAAGATCAGATCTATATAACTCTTTCATACAAGAATTCTCGAATTATTTGGTAACAGCTACTCTATTTCCTTTGCAATTTCTCATCTCCGGTTCCTTGAATTACTCCTGTTTACAAATGTTTTCAAATCTCTTCACCTCTTTATTGGCTCTGTTTGGAACATGCTTCTGTTTATCTACATTTTTCTTTAAATACACAATAAAACAAACACAGCAACACTCCAGGTTTGTTTCACCAAAACGGAGTGGAGTAGGGTTCTAATTCTCCTTGTTCTACACAACATTCTGTGCTTCTTTTAAATCAGCCTATGATTGCAGAGAGTTGGCACAGGCTGGCAAGAGAGTCTCTGAGCTTTAAATAGCAAGTATTCTAAGTTAAATAACTATCAAACAGAACAAAACCAAACTTATATTTTCTTAAGATCATTTTATAAAAACAGAAATATAAAAAAAGTTGTGAGTTATTCTGAGAAAGCAAAAGTCAAGCCAATTTTGTGTGATAAATTTAATTAGGTTGAGGTTTAGTAATTTATCTCCCTCCATAAAGCAGATGCTGATTTACGTACATATTTTAATACTCTCTTCCCTCAAGTCTTTGTACACACATGTATTTATCATTCAGTTATTAAAACAATAGGCGATCTGTGCCTTGTATCAGTTGTAGCAGTGTCAGGGCTTAATGGGTTAGAGTAATTTCATAAAGTCTAGACAGGAAAAAATTTAAATATATTGTGGGAGCAAACAATTTGAGATTATGCAGACAAAGGGGTGATGATAAAAACAAAAAGGTTTAAGTGGTTTTTCCATATTAAGGAAGGATCGTCTGATACGCCTTTAATGGTATTGAGAATGTTGAAGATCGAGGTTATGAAGCTCCAGACCCTTAGGCACTGTATTTAGATTATGGTACAATCTGAGTTCTGCAACTGTTTCCATGCTTTTAAATTAATTGACTGATGATTTGGTTGAATGGCAAGGACTTCAGTGAAAAAAGTGTAGTTTGAAGTCAGACTTACGTGTCTAACCATTAACACACATCGTACCATCTTTTTGGGGTTTTTTTTACTAGATCAGACTAAGATTCTCATAGAGGAGGACCAAGAGGGAAATAGCTGGAATAAAGAGGGTGAAGAGAATGAGAATCAGCATGTTGATTATGGGGTGACATAATAAAGTTGTAAACATGGAGACTTCAGAGTCAGACAGACATAGTTTCACTCCTGTCTATCATTTTATACCGTATGACATCTGGCAAAGTTATCTAATTTATCAGGGTCAGTACTTATGTTTATAAAATGGGATTAAGAATAGCTACTTTGAGTTGACAATGCACTGTAGAATCGTACGCCTGAAACCTGTGTAATCCTTGCTAACAGATGTCACCCCAATAAGTCTAACAATAAAAATGAATTAAAAACAAAACAAAACAAAACTACATGACATATACAAAACAAATATCCAAATGATAGAAATAAACCTCTCCTTATTAGTAAAAAAAAAAAAAAAAAAAAAGAATAGCTACTTTGAAGCACTTTTGGAAGAATTAATTAAGATTATATTATATAAAGCTCCCAGCATATAGTGTATGTTCAACAAAATGTTTATTATCTGTCTAGCAATAAAGTTGACACAAACAATATGTTATCAGGAGGTGACTAAAGGAGTAGATATCTGGGTTTAGATATTTGATTCCTAGTTTTTGTTTGGTTCCAATGCTAGTTAGAAACACCAGCTTTTATACGTTCACTTTAAATGAACATGTCGTGCAGTTTCCATTGACACATACACAGGAGCTGCGTACAGTAACCCTTCTCTGGTGAAGAATAATATTTCTCTTCCAATTGCCCCACGTTATATATTCTGGGGACTTCAAAGCCACCCATAGTCAGAGAGTTAAATGACTGCTATACACTGATATCATGACTTGAAATCTTCCTGGATGAGGACACATATGCATAGAAGACATTATTTGTAATCTCCAGTTGTCAGTTGTAAAGTATGTAGCCAGGAACTAAATAAATGATGTGTCCTAATTTCAACACACTGTTGGGTTTGGAATTGGGGCCAAGTTTTCATGACGTGTCTCCAGCTGGCATCCCAGTAGTGCTGGTTTTCTAATGGCAAAACATCCTATTCAGGATCCCTTATGATTAAAAGAACTTCACATGGGAATTAGTCTTTCAGAGAGAAAACGCACTGAATTTTACAGAGAGGAGGATTGTGACAAACCCTGAGACAGGCTCAATATTTTGTAGTGAATCCATTAAGTCCACTTAGTTCCTTTGATTATTGTGGATAAGGGAGATTATATCTATGAGATAGTTTGCCTATTAATTTTCTGTATTTTGGCTAAGTCTGTTTCAAAATACATTTTCATGGTGACATGTAGACATATCCATACTTGAATGACAATGATGTCTATACGTAGAACATCAAAACAGAGAGTGACAATACAATGGCATGAAAAGAATTTGAGATTCGGATTCAGATAATTTGGGATTCAGGCCCAGGTTTTCACATGCACTTAAGTATCACGGTAAAGTCACTTCATTACTTTAGACTCCAGGTTCCTCATGGACAAAGTAAGAATTTTGTATCTACCTCCAAAGATGCTATAAGGATTAAATGAAGAAATATATGAAGATAAACTGAAGATAAAATGTTTCCAACAACTGTTTTCTGGGTCAATGACATGAAATATTTCTCATTGGGGTCATTTTCCAAGTAGCAGAAACTTGACTAATTGAAATAATGTTCAAATATTGACTCAAATGTGAAAACAATATTGAAAAAATCCAACTCTCTAAAATGTATTTGTTACAAAAATACCTATATCTGGAGAAGACTAATGACCGATTTGTTGTTCAGATAGAAATTGGCCAGTCTTCCTTGAATCTACCTATTTCCCTATATTTACCATTGAGGTATTTTTTACTATTTCTCAGAATAGCTGTCTAGCTGGCTATCTTAGCAACTAAATTTTCTGTTACCCAAGCCCTCTAGAAGTCTTTTCAATAAAATGCATTGGGTTTAATGAGAAAAGTATTGCAATCATATGCAAAAACAGGAAATTATAAATGTAAATTTTAGGAATACATTATTAAAAAAAGACAATTGGATCAAAGAAGTACTTATTTTTAAAGGAGAAATGATTTATGGTGTTAGGATGACACATCTTGCCTACTGAGAACAGGCTTGTTTGACCTTGTCTTGAGCATCTGGTAACTTGCTCATAAGGATTAACACATAAGGGAGATTTTGGAAAAATTGCAGTTGCTCTGTGGCTATATAGCGTGGGTGTATAAACAAGGGGGTCAGGAAAAGGCTGATTTTTCCTAGAAGTCTGAAATCATCTAACACATTTAGACATATCTGCTTGTTAAGAAATATGAGGGCTGCCCGGAAAGTATCCAGCCATGTAATAAGAAAAATATAGGCATTTATGGCTGGATTTTTTTTTCTGGACAGCCTGTGCATATCCCTGGCACATTACAAAGTATGTTTATGCACATAAAATCGATTGCCATAAAGTGCTTCTAGTTTTTAGCCTATGTTCTCTAGAAAATAACACCATTCCTCTTTTCTAGCTATATATCTATGAATAACAGTGCAAAGGTATTGAGCTTAGAGAAAAACAAACACGTGTTACTATCTTTAGATATAAAAAAAGACACTGGGTAAGGTTTTGTTCCCCCTAACCAAACCCTGGAAAGGTGCTAAAACCGTAGAGTGAGTTTATGAAATAGTTTGCAGATTAGTAAAAATGTTTTTTTAAGAGCTATTTGCTGAGATATTTGAAAATCATTAAAAAAGGTTTCGGGAAAACAGACGTTTCTGAGCAGTACATGAATCAAGAAAGCAAGTAATTTGTTATTGCCCTTCCTCGCTCAGTTATTAGTATATCTTAAGTAGACTGAAAACACTGAGTTAATTTCCTTTTTTAAATAAGTAGACAGGAAATTCATGCCAATTCACTCACTCTCCTCATTGTCCTTAGAGAAGTGACCTCCTCACTCCCCAAGAAAGGGTTCTCTTAGCCCATGGCAGGACCTTCTCCAATTAGCCCAGGTACAGTTGATTGAATGGAGGGGACAATTGACCCAAGCTGGACAGTCAGGTCCCTCACTGAGGAATTTAGAATTAGAGCATAAGGGGAGCTCCCTGGTGGTGTAGTGGCTTAAGGCTTCGGTGCTGGCGCTGTCAGCGCTGCGGCCTGGGTTCGATTCCCAGCCAGGGAGCTACCCACATACCAAAAAGCAAAAAAAAAAAAAAAAGTCAGAGCCAAACTTAGCACCACCGCCAGCCAAATCCACATGCAAGCCTGTGGATCAAGTAAGCCTGGGAGCCAATAGCAGGCAGGAAACCTATTTTGCAGAGGGTAGGAAAAGCGAGCAAAGTGAGAGGATCAGAGAAAAGAAATAAAAACCGCCTGAGAGATGAGTTATTTGAATTGGTTTAAATGAGTTTCTATACTTGACAACTGGGGGTGGATCCACGTTTTTGTGGGGCTAAAACATATACCATTTTGGAAGACTTCTTTCAGAAGGACTAACAATTACAATAGGAAATTCAGTACAGGAACTCTGAAGCTTATACTCAATTATGTTATATTCACCTGTGCTTACAGAGTCAAGTAATTTTTGATAAAGTCATTCAAAATCACACTGAAAGGGATCTTCTGTAGTGGATCCAGGGGAATCAGAACTGATTAAAATTGTTTTTTTATTTTTAAATTACAGTTGACATACAATATTATATTAGTTTCAGTTGTACAATTTAGTGATTAGAAGTTCATAAAACCTATGAAGTCACCACCCCAGTAGGCCTAGTACTAGTGTAACATCATGTGTAGTTATTACAGTATTACTGACTATATTTCTTATGCTGTACTTTACATTTCCATGACTATTTTGTTACTACCAATTTGTACTTCTTAATCCCTTCCCCCTTTTTCCCTATCCTCCCAAACCTCTTTCCATCTGGCAACCATCAAAATATTCTCTATCTATGAGTTTATTTTTGTTTTATTTGTTCACTTATTTTGTTTTTTAGATTCCACATGTAAGTAAAATCACATGATATTTGTCTTTCTCTGTTTTATTTTACCTAGCATAATACCCTCTAGATCCATGCATGCTGTTTCAGATAGCAAGATTTCATTCTTTTTTATGGCTGAGTAATATTCCTGTGTGTGTGTGTGTGTGTGTGTGTGTGTGTGTGTGTGTGACCTCTTCTTCATCCATTGGCCTATCAATGGCCATGTAGGTTGCTTCCATATCTTGGCTATTGTAAATACTGCTTCAATGATCATATAGATGTACATGTTCCTTTGAAGCAGTGTTTTGGATTTCTTCATATAAATACCCAGAAGTGGAATTCTTGGGTCCTTTTTTTGGGTCTTTTTTTATAGCTTTTGTTTAAAGTCTACTTTTTCTAGCATAAGTATTTCTTCCACAGCTTTTTTTGTTTCTATTTTCATGAAATATCTTTTGCCATCCCTTTATTTTCAGTCTGTGTGTGCCTTTCAATCTAAAGGGAGTCTCCTGTAGGCAGCATGTGTGTCTTGTTTTCTTATCCATTCAGCCACACTATGTCTTTTGATGGGACTACTAAATCTATTTACATTTAAAGTAATTGTTGATATATAGTTATTGCCATTTTATTATTCATGTTTTTCATCCTCATTTTCTTCTTAAAAGTCCCTTTAACATTTCTTTTAATACTGATCTACTTTTTTAGCTTTTTCTTGCCTTGGAAGCTCTTTATCTGTCCTTTGATTCTAAATATTGTCATAGCTTTGCTGGGTAGAGTAATCTTGATTGTAGATCCTTGCTTTTCATTATTTTGATTATTTTGAGCCAATCTCTTTTAGTCTGTAAAGTTTCTGTTGAGAAATCAGCTAATATTTTTGTCTTGCTACTTTTAAGATTCTCTATTTGTCTTTAGCCCTTGGCTTTTTAATTACGTGACTTGGTGAGGTCCTCTTTGGGTTCATCTTGTTTGAGACACTTTGTGCTTCCTGGGCTGTATGTCTATTTCCTTTGCCAGGCTAAAATTTTTTTCATCATTATTTCTTCAAATAGGTTTTCAGTTCCTTGCTCTTTTTCTTCTGGTACCCCTATGATGTGAATGTTGGTATGCTTGATGTTGTCCCAGAGACCCTTTAAATTATCTTCATTGTTTTTGGATTTTTTTTTCTTTTTCTGTTCTGATTGGGTGTTTTTTACTACCTTCTCTTCTTAATCTCTGATTCAGTCCTCTGCTTCATCTAATCCACTGTTTATTCCCCCTAATGTATTTTTACTTCAGTTATTGTATTCTTAATTTCTGACTGGTTCTTTTTTTATGTTTTCTATCTCAATTTTTAATGTTTCTTCTCTCTTTGTTTAACTTCTCTCTGAGATCATAGAATATCTTCATTACCAGTGTTATGAACTCACATCTGGTAGACTGCTTGTCTTTATTTTGTTTAGTTTTCTTCCTGGATTTTTGTTCTGTTTTTTTTCTGGGGGGGGGGGCAGGGGAAAACATGTTTCTTTGTCTCCTCTTTTAGGCTTCATCCCTGTGTTTGTTTTTATGTATTAGGTAGAGCTGCTATGTCTTCTGGTCTTAGTAGAGTGGCCTTATATAGTAGTATCCTGTGGGGCCCTGTAGTGCAGTCCGTCTGGTCAGCAGAGCCAGGTGCTCAAGGTGTGTTCCTTGTTGTTGGTTGTATGTGCCCTCCTGTTGTACTTGAACCTTGGTTGTTGTTTGTATGTCAATGGGAGAAACTGACCCTTAGGCCGATTGGTTGTGAGGACTGGCTGTGACTATGGTAAAGGAGCTGTTGTTCAGGGGCTGACTTTACAGAGCAGGATTTGCTTTAGCAGGGCTCTGGTGTGTAACAAATCTGTCCTTGGGGTGTGTCATTTGTGTAGGTTGTACTCTGGCATGGTCTGAAGTGGACCACCAGGTGTGTTGGTTCTGGGGCCTCTTGGAAGGGGCTCTGGTGCAGGCCAAGTTCAACTGCTGCCTGTACTCTGCTCAGGGCCACTCAGTATGAGCTACAAACTGATCCTCAGATTCCAAGCACAGTTGCCACTTGTGTTGGACTTGGAGATGCCTGGGAAAGGTTAAGTTGTGAACTGAGGCCAGCTAGTCACAGACTTGGGGCTGGTTGGCAAGAGGTACAGGGCATATTGAGGCCAGATGATGCTTGTTTAGGGTTTGTGAACCTTTGAGAGCTCTTAGAAAGTCCACAGCATGAACCAATATAGGCTCCATGGAAATGCAACTGGAAGCAGCTTGGATGGGCCCAAAAGTTGGATGGGGTGGGGTCTCAGGGAATAACTAGGGCAGAGTGAACGATGTTAGCCAGGATGATGAGACTTAGACATGTTGCCTGCCTATGCATGCAGACTGGGTTGGGGGAGGGCTCAACAAAGTAACAATGATTTCTGCCTATACTTATGTTTGAGAGAAAGCTACCCCTCCAGCCCTGGCTGTGAAACCAGACAACTCAGTTTCTCTCCTATGTCTATGATGTCTTTAGAGCTGCTGTCCCAGTGCTGGAGGGACAGCAACTCTAAAGACAGAGCAAGTGAGTTCCACAGCAAGTAAGTCCATTAGTAGACCCTGTAAGAGGAATGACTGAGACTCTAGTATCCCTGCATCTCACTTAGTCACAATCTCTGCTGGTTTTCAGACAGAAGTTGTGGGGACTTTTATTTCCAGCACTGGAAACCTGGGCTGGAGAGCCTAATGTGGGGCTGGTACCCCTTGGTCCTCAGCAGGGACTTCTGCAGCTAAGATATCCCTTCTGATTTTTAACTGCCACAAGCTGGTGTGGGGCCAGTCTGTTTCACATCCTCCTACCCCCAGTCTCCAAGTGGCTGCTTCTGTATATGTTTAGTTATAGGACTTTTGTTCAGTTAGATTTCTGGAGATGGTTAATAATGGTTGTTCTGTAGTTTAGTTGTAATTTTTATGTGGTCATGGGAAGAGGCGAGCACAGCATTTACATACTTGGCCATTTTTCAGGACTGATTTTTAAAGGAATTAATTAGAAAGATTCTGATGAATGCTTTCTTTTAGCCATTTTATCTTTGGAAGACTTAAGTGCTCCTGGGATTCTGAGGGCAATACTCAATAATTCATTCTCTAACTCTCCACACACCTCACTGGTCCTTCTACTGTTTTACTTTTACTTCTGGTCCTTTTGAAATTTATTTATGTTTTAAATTATCCTCTAAGGAGATCCCTGATATTTATGTGCAGTTTGTTGCATAGTTATAATCATCTGCTTTCTTCCTGAGTTATTATCAATAAAAAAAAAATTCATGAAGCACATGCTTATCCCCTATTTGACTGGACTTATTCATTCTGGTCACGTCCTAAAAGAATTTCAAATGGCTTTGTGGTTACTCTTCTATTCCTATAAGCCTGGGAATACTTTAGGAGACTGAGTAGCAATACTTACATTACTATTAGAAATATGAGCTCTCAACCCCAATATGCATAGGACACTTCAGATAAAGCTTCTAATATGATGTATGCCAATACTTATCTCCATAAAATGGACAAAAAATGCAATCAAAGTGAAAACTAATCAGAGTGAGGGGCGATCTCTCTTCTCTCCCTCTATTCCAACACAGACAAATTCATATGTGAGTGCACACACACACACACACACACACACACACACACAGACACAGACACACACACAAAGAGAGAGAGAGAGAGAAATTAGATACTGATAAAGTGCAGCAGTGAATCAGAAATACATTAACACTGGGGTTCCCTGGTGGTGTAGTGGCTTAGGCTTCGGCACTCTCAATGCTGCGGCCTGGGTTCGTTTCCCAGTCAGGGAACCCTGCCCCCAAATAAAATACTTAAAAAAAAATACATTAACACCAAGATAAAAAGAAAATAAAGGAATAAAATTTGTACCCCAATGTATGAAATACAATAATGTTTTTCAAGGAGGATCTACACCTAGAATGAATCAATTTTTTATAGGGAAAGTGGATACTGCTTGATTAACATTGAATAAATGTTATTCTTTGAATAAATACACTGATTCTCTAAAAGTCACTGACCCTGAAAATTAAAAAAGGAGAAAAAATAATATACACAAGGATGTGTTGGACAATTTTTTGGTCTGTAGTGAGTGATTCCATGAATTATTCGACATAATCCTCAGAGCAACTCCGCATTATCATCCCCATTATTTTACAGATGAGGAAATTGAAGCTTAGAAAAGACTATGTTAGCTAAACTGACATGCTGAGTCCAGGTGAAGCCAGGACTTCAATTCCCATATACCAGAAATTTAAAACAGTTCTTTCCCCAAGAAAGAATGAGCACTTCGTAAAGTTCTTGTTCAAATGACCAGATTGGATTAAAGTTTAAACAGGTTAGGGGTTCAGGTATTTGTTGTATTCTGCTGCCCTGCAGGTGGAAATTCAGAGGAAAACAAGATTAGTTAGAGCCAAAATGAGGATAAGGCTGGGGCAGTGTCACGTTGCTTGTGACACTTAGTGTTATGAACGTTATATCATTTGTTATTTGAGTACTTATCTTCCCTAACTCTCCACTGGGCCTTGGGTTTCTAGAAAAGGACAATCTCTTCCCTTTGGTGTCCTGTCTAATATCTACACAGAGAAGAAGGTCAATAATTATTTATTGAAAGCAAAGACAACAAAATAAAATATATTTTTTGATTAATAAGTTTACAAAATTATAAAGAAATAACACAAGAGGATGAAAAATGGGTATTTAAATATCAAGAATAAGTGAGGGAGTCAGGTATAAAGAAATAAAAGATAGTACAAAGCTTAAGTATTTTAGGAGAAGCAAAAGTGAAATCATATTAGAAGAAGTAATGTGTAATGCATCAATTTGAAATAAAAATTGAAATATTTGTGGAAAACAATTATAAATTATTTGTCAGCCACTTCTACATATTAAAGTTAATTAAATAACTTCTGCTACCCATGTTTAAAAACACAGTAGTATTTCTACCAACAGATTTTAAAATGCCTTTGATGGTAACTTTTTTCTTACAGCATTATGTAGTAGGAAAGTTTATGTAGTTAAAATAAAAACTTTATTATTATTATAGAACTCTATTATAGTAAAACTTTAGTATCAAAAGACAGAGCCTTAGCATTTTTAAATGAAGTTTATACACTCTTTTTAAGTATAAAAATCTTTTAAATTTACATGGTATAAACATGCTCAATCTGAAGAAAGGTAGGAATGAGAGAATACCTTAAATTTTGTAAAAATGTTTTGAAATAAGTATAGAATTACACAAGTTGGCAAAAGTGTATTGAGAGATCCTGTGTACACTTCACCAAGATCCTCCTCACAGTCACATAACTACAGTTGACCCTTGAACAATGTAGGGGTTGGTGGTTCCAACCCCCTGGACAGTCAAAATCTAAGCATAACTTTTAATTCCCTAAAAAGTTAACTGATAATAGCCTACTGCTGACTGAAAGCCTTATTGGTAATATAAACAATGACAAACATATAGTTTGTATGTTATACTATATTCTTACAATAAAGTAAGCTAGAGAAAAGAATGTTATTAAGAAAATAATTCAAAAAGAGAAAATATACTTACAGTATTTATTGAAAAAAAAATCCGAGTATAAGTGGATCCATGCAGTTCAAACTTGTGTTGTTCAAGGGTCAACTGTATAATACTTTACCAAAACCCTAAATTGGCATTGGTACAACATGATTAACTATAGTATAGACCTTACTCAGATCTCATCAGTTTTTATGTTCTTTTGAATGTATATGCATACAATTATAAAATTTTATTACATGTACAAATTTGTGCTATGAACGACAATCAAAATAGAGAACTTCAAAAAGAGAGATTAGAAAATAGAGATAGTATATATAAGGAGACTATTCTAAGAAAGATAAATAATTGCAATATGAGGCCAGAAGGCTTAAGAGAAAAAACTGGAAAAATTAAATATAAGGGGAAATATAATAAACTAAAAATATAAATATAAAGATTGAGAAACAATGATGTAAAAAATCATATTTTGAAGATTACTACCTTCAGATTTGAAAAATAGAAATGTATAAATGACATGTTGCATAATGAGAGAATGGTCAAAGGCAATAAAATTTCACATGTGTTAGGAAAACAGCTTGATCTCATTGTGGAAATGCTGAAGCTTTTAAAATAAATGTCTATGCACATAGGAACACAGATATTTAGGAAAATGTTATAAATAAGATCAATTACTCAAATTAAAACAAGTGATACAGACTATGTTACAATAGGGATTTTTTAAAAGCCTTGTGGAATTATACGTTTTCATAGTTGGTAAAAATTTTTATGCCAGTGTTGCAAACAGCATCCATTTTTCCATGTTTATTTCTTTCTAACAGAGCCCACCTCCTGCTACTTGCTTTTCAACCTGCTTTGCAGTTGAGACATGGGTATATAGTCCAACTTCGGCTGATGGAAGTTGGAAGAAAGCATGTTAGAGAGCACGCCAGAAAAGAATTTCTTTGTGGGTTAAAAAAGAAGCATGAGAAAGAGACTGAGAAAGAGGAAAAAGAGATAGGAAGCTCCTCTCCCTTCCTGCTATCGATGTTTTGTGAAGACAAGATGGGTGGATCTGCTGCAGCCATCTTGCAATCATGAGGTGAGGCCACAAGAGTCACAGAGAGGCTGAACTAATTCTGGATATATCTTGTCTCTGGACTTGCTGTTACGTGATAAAATAAAACCCTATTCCTTCAGTCAAGTATGAGCAGACTCTGTGACTTGAGTTCAAACCACCCTGACTAATTCAATCAGCTAAGAATTATGCAGTAATGTAATAGTCACTAAATAGCTACCACATGCCAAGCACTACACTATGCCCTTTACTTCAGTATCTCCTCCAACAAATTATCTATGACTGCACGGAACAGAAATGACCAAAAGCTAAGAATGGGCAAAGAATGACAATATTATTTTGAAATGTAAAAGAATCCATAAGGAAGATTTTTGTTTCTACACTAAGGAAGTTATTGTTTTGGGGTTTTGGTGCTGAAAGCAGGTATACGAAAAGGGAATTGGGGTAATAAAAAAGAAAAATGTAAAGATGCATTTTAGGACTACTTTTTTGTAAATATATTCAATGGCTAAATATATTTTTCAACTTCAGAACCAGAAAATCTTCGAGATTAGCTCTTTCCTGCCAAGAGAAAGGCCATTTTCTGGCTTTATGCTTATAAATAATTCAGTCTGTACGCCATATCAATAAGTTTGCATGAACAATGGTAGTTCTTTCCCGGAGCATGTTCTCTCAGCTTTACCAAAAATTTGCACTCATCTGAAGAAAGAAATTGAATATTCATGTAGAGAGAGAATGATTTAAGGCCATTAACCTTAGATTATGACTTCTTTTTAATTGTTAGACTTACAGGGGGGACACTGATTAATGAGAATTATATAGGTTCCAGGACTTTAATTACTTAGTTCAATGACTGTCATGTGGCTAATAAGCAGAGAGAACTTCATGATGGCTGCCTCCCTTGCAATGTTCCATGTGGATATTTCCATAGAAATATAGAAACAACTTTAAGCACAGATGAGTATCTGAAAACATTTTTGCTATATTTATAAATATAGTATTCAAAGCAAAAGAGCATTTTAATGTTAAATGTCATGGGAAAACTTAGAATAATTTTATTCTAATATATGTATGCTCCATACATAGTTCTATTAGCTATGATTCAGTTCAAATTTTTTATTCTCCAATGGCTTCCCTCAACCTTTCAAGCTCTTACTATTGTTCTCTTTTTCGATCCACATCATTTTTCACTTAACTATGTTTTTCCTACTTATTGCTGTGGAATGCAAATTCTATGTGACAACATTTTTTATGCATTTTGTTGTTTTTATGTATCCCAAGAGTTTGCCTGATGTCTGGCACATAGTAGGCAGTCACATGATTATTGAATAAATTAATGAATATATTTTTATTCTCTAATTAAACAGCAAACACTTTGAAAATGGGGTCCATGCCATATGATTCTGTATCCTCTCCTGTATATATAGTGGGCTATGAGTAAACAATTGTTAATGAATAGGTTGCCTGATGTAACGCATACTGAGAGAATTCCCATTATTTCAGCCGCATACACCATCTGTGTGCACTTGTATCTAATCACAAGTCAGTGTCCTGAGTCAAAAAAAAAACAAAAACCACCATTATTTTCTCTCTCTTGACTTGTAAATATGCAAGAAACACAAATGATTTCACTAGGCAAATGCTCATTTATACTTTAAAGTTATTTAGTTTTAAGCTTAAACCAGAAGGCAGAATATCGAGGTCAATATTGAGATAATTGTAAAGGCTTCTTCTTGTGAACTTGTTCATATTTAAAGCTGTTCTTTCTATAGACAATGCCAACATTAGGAGTATACAGGCAGTCTTCGCTTTTTATAGTAGCGTGGGACTGTGAAAATGACCACAGACTGAAACCATGCACAGTGATCTTTAATAATCAGTGGGAAAAATGCAATTGACCTATGATCTTCATAAATTTTTGTCAAAACATTAAAAACTCTTTCATCATCAGTTATAAAAGTATAGAGAAATGAAAAAAGTGTAAAACAAACAATTTTTAGTATGCTATAACTTTAAAATTTTGAAACACTGTGAATGACAGTGTTCTTCTTTGTAAAAACACATTAATAGTTCGAATCGTGCTTGCTTTTCTCTTCTTGCCATGTAACTTTCTGTCGGAAAGGTCGTCTTGCACAGCTTCTCACCTGATGCACAGCCTCACAAGAGTGGCCGTGGCCATTAAAACAGCTATCACTTGACTTAGTTAACATAGGTAACTTTTTTAAGGGGAGGGGGATAAGAATGCTTAAGATCTATCTACTTAATAAAGTTCAAAAAATTATGAAAAAAAGACAGTGGCTTCGCCCCAAACATTTTCCTACTGGGACATAAAGAGCTCTCAAGCCTGTGCTGGGCTTATTGGGAGGGGTATCGTTGCCTGATCTGGGTCTGAGGTAGACTCCTTTGTTCTGCTTAAGTGTGTTCATGCCGGGCCCTCAAACACACCCCCAGCTTTCTGCATTTTAGAGCCCACAGGGAGGGGTTATGCTCCTTCTACTCCAGCATGAAGTGGAGGGTGTGTACAGCTACACTGCCCAAGTGGGTTGTGGAGTGAGTAGGCTGGCTATGGGGACTGATGCATTGGATGCAGCTATGTCTTGTGCATTTTCTCTCCTCTTTCTGCAAGCAAATGCTATATTACTTCCACCTGGTGCACGCGTTGTCTATTCTCAGTGATCTTGAATCATGCGCTGATCTGTTCTCTGGGTGGTACTTACCTGCCTTTTAACCTTCGGTGCACAGTCTGGCTACCCAGTGAATGGCAAAACACTTGTAATACACAAAAAAACATTGTTTCTATGGCTTAGAAAATTGTCATACTCCTTTCTACATTTGAATTAACTGCCTTCATTTTGTCCTTACACTTTCATGGCAAAAAATGTCTCTGAAAATTCCTTTAATGTGGATTTTTTTGTTTTTTGGTGCCATCACTTTCTCTGGGACATCTTTTCATCACTACCACTTTCCTCATGTATGTCCATAGGCTTGCCTTCACGAAGTTCCTCTGACTGCACACCTAGAGTCTGTTGAATGGGATAGTGTCCCCAGCCAGCTATTTCTCTCATAACTCCACTTATATTTGATTTGAATTTCACCTCTACATTATTAGTTTTTGGTTTTTGTTGCATTTTCATTTTTGTTGGCGTTTTTACTTTCATTGTTCATTTTTGTGTGTAAGTATATATGTATTTATGTATATACACATGTGAGGACTGTCCAGAACAAATCCAGCCATAATGTCTTTCATACTACATGGCTGGATACTTTCAGGATACTTTTATCTTGTTTAAAATGCCACACCTGATATCAAAACCCTTATCTAAAAGACTAAAATTCACATAGCGAATCTTTGAACCTTTTAAGGGAAGAGGCTTCCTCAACTGATGTCACTGTCAACAAGCATTAGAATAACAACCACCCAAAATATCAACACTGTGATCTAAACCAAAATTTCATGTGTGTTGACTTCTCAGAAAACCTCTTTTTAGAGTGCCTGAAGAAGGTGAGGAAAGAGGTGAGTGACAGAAATGACACTCTTTAACAGAGCACAGCCCGAATAGAAACACCATCTGTATGCAGCTGTATCTAATAAACGTATTTTAAATACTCATTCAAATTTTAAACATTAAGAGTGTATACTTTCCTCAATTTATAAAGAACAAAACCTTTCATTTTAGCTTCTTTTGAGAGATATGGGTATGAATTACCATACCCATATACAGGATCCTGTGTTCAACTTCTGGGTTTATTAAACTGCAGGGTAAACGCAGTTGTATTAACAAATTCAAAGCAACATTTTCAGTTAAAATTTTCAGAAGATAGACCTTTTGCTCAAATTTAATTAAAACTCTCATCTATACCAGAGGGTGAAATCTGCATGGTGAATTTTATGTCTCAGCTGGTAGCACTCATTATTTCTACAGCATAGTATGCTCCTGACTCATAAACCACTTACTTCCAAACCTCCGTTTCCATAATAACGCGCTCCCCTGCAGGCCTAACATTAACCAAAATTTTACCAGAGTGCTTTCCCAAACTCTAGTAAGCCATATAAATATCATTTATTTGGTGTCTTGTCAGAATAACTGAAAATACTTAACCAAACTGAATTAAATATTTATATTCTAGCCTTGTCTACCAATATAATGGATGGTGGCACATAAAATGAAGACATACTTACTTTTGCTTAGATACCTTTTTGTACATATGTGTGCATACTTATATAGTCAGAAACAAAGAATGCCTTTATTTGTTTGAATTGCTATTTGTTTTAATAATTGCTTTTAAAAAACCCAGCATTTTAGTAAAATAATGCCTTCAGTGTAACAAAGACTTGAGCATTATTCTAGTTTCTAGTTCATTCTTATCAGCAAGTTCATGTTCTTTAAAAATAAGCTTTTAGATTTTAAATAGTTTTAATTTATCTTGTTTAAAATGCCACACCTGATAAAAATATTTTGGTCTAACATGGCATAATTTCTTATCTTCATATCAAAAGCATGAACTTAATTTGAATGTTTAATACTGGTGAGGCATGGTGAGAACATAATAATTAGCACTGGGTGAGGCTTGGTGTTGTTTCTTTTCTAATGTGTGATAATTGATGATAAAACAATGGCCATTGATGAGTGAGTGCTTATATAGCACTTCTTGTTCCTCCAAATGAAGAGTATCATTATCCATGGTACAAAATGTCAATATCAAGAGCCATTTGCTCAAAGAGGCCAGGGACATTGAAAATGATAATTATTTCTTTTCTTCCACAAGGCCATGTAATTACCATAGAAAGATTGTGAATCCATAAATGACACTTCCCATCTGGCATGATGAAATTAATCTGCTTGTTCTGCTCACCCATGTAACATGGTTTTATGCATTTGTGTGTACATGTGTGTGTGTACATGTGTATGTGTGTGTGTGTGTGTGTGTGTGTGTATTTACCAACTTCCAAGCAAGCAATTTAGATATAGTTTCTTCACGCTTTGACACTATAAAAAAATTGAATAGAAAATACATCCCTCAAAGGACTAAAATATGATGAAAGAATTCTTTAACCTTTAATTCGAGAATTATTTTCTCTTTTAAAAATTAATGATATGTATTATAAACTTTTTTTGGATTACTTAAAAAAACTATGACAGAATTTTCAGGTAATACCGAATGTCTTTCACATAAACAAACGTATATTAATAGTAAAAACCATATTTCCATCAATTAAAACCACATAATCTCCTAACAGTTTTGCCACCAAGGATAATATTGTGATCATCTCATGTTTAGAGTTTTCTTAAAGTGTTATTACAAGTATTATATATGTAACATTAGTTTGTTACTTCAATATTTCAGTACAAACAAATTGTAAAGAGAAGATGCATTGACATTCATATACATTTTCTCCCTCTTTTTCTAACTTTACTAATTGGGACAAGCATGTTTTACTACTAAATTATGAAGATCTGTACTATTTTTAGAAAAAGAACTCATTTAAGAATCCAATTTAAATCCTAAATGTAATCCTGCACACAGATTTTTAAAAAGCATTTTTATTGCATTTCCATTTCTTAGGTCATTGTAATCTCTCTGCACGGAACTTCACTATAAAGTAGGCATTTGCATAATCTGGTCTGTTGTATTCCCTGTTGGAAGAGGTTTACACAAAAAGGCAAAGTGATTCCATCCAGGAAGTGTATGGTAAGTCATAAATATAATTTTACTTTAAGGTTTAAATGTACATAGTAATAATGCAACTCCACATTTCTCTAAACGTCTACAAGAAACATGATAATATACTAAAATACAAAAAAAATGAATGGAAATTGAATTGTGAGGGCTTGGGGTGTTGTTGGAAAGGGCTCTAGTGATGAATTAGTTTGATGAGCTACGTGAAGACTGAGAACCCTTCCCCTTGCCCAAGGTTGCTCTTTTCAGGGAATGTTAACTCAGCTTCATTCCTGTGACTGAACACGAAGACAAGCTGTTTAAGCTGGCTGCACATCAGCCAGGGCTGACCTACAGAAGGGTGCAAAATTATTTGCCAACCTACAATTGAAGTGAATTTTTATATGTTGACATAGACCACTTGATTTTTAAGTTTAGAAAAAAGGCTTAAAATCATAAAATCTCAAAGCCTTTTTTACAGATTGGGATATACAAGACTGTCCTTTGCTCATTTTCACTAAGGTCTATCGGAAGGAGAAAGATAAATTTATATAAAGTATCAATAAAATTAGATATTTACCCATTAGTTTAGTTAATAAAGGTCGGTAATGTGCCAATACATGTTTGAAGAACCAATTATCTTAGGAAAAAACAACAACAACCTATAGGATTTTCCAATTTCTGTCGTGTAAACACTCCCATAATAGCCAATTTCAAGCCACCAATGTGATGTCACTAACTGTGAAGCTGGGGAGAGTAGCTGATTAGTATATAATATTTCCTCATATAGATACAATAAATAATTGGAAGAGTATTGAAGATAAGAAAATTAGGGACTGATGAGTTTTCAGTATTTATTAATTTTGTTTTAAAGGTACTATATTTATGAATTTATATAATTAAAAATGTAATAGAGGGAGGAGGACAAGATGGCGACCAGAGAGAAGGTCCCTAAAGCCTCTCCCAGAACACACAATTGAACGGCCACCCAGGAGCCAAGAAAGAGGACCTTTGGTGACAAAAAACGGCAGCTGAGACATCCACGCATCGCAAATGAACACCTAAGGTTTGGAGAGAAAGAGGCGAGTGGGAGAGGGGAGGGAGCAAAGACGGATCGCAACAGGACCCGATCGCGGCTGATTACAGCGCATGGGAGGTGGAGAGGCCAAGAGGGGATAAGAGGAAAAGCCCTAGCAAAGCAGCAAAACAGTGGGAGTCCGTTGGGGAGCTGGGTTGGGGAGCTGGAATTTGGAGCGGCGAGTTGGGGACAGACCTTGGGAGCCAGCCTCTGGAATGCTTGAGTGGTAGCAGGACTGAGCGAGAACTCTGAACTGCAGAGACGACATCTTGGCTCTAGGTTTTCTTGGGACCCACAGCGCAGGCGCGCACGGCTCCTGCACAGGGCTGCGGTTCCTGGTCCCCGGCACACTGTGGGGGTGAGCCGGCTGCCCCGCGGACAACGCACGGCCCCTACATAGATGGGGTTGCAGCTCCCGTTCCCGGCCCGCGGCGGAGGGGGACGAGTTGCCGGTGCGGGGTGCGAGGCTCCTGCACGGGGTTGTGGCTCCTGTTCCCGGCCCACTGCAGAGGCAGGCCGGCTGCCTTCCTACTACAGGGTCAGACCCACAGCTTCGGACTTGTGTGCACGCCTGCTGGCGCGCCCCTGGGTCCTAAAAGCAGTGCAAGCCCACAGAATCTGCCCCAACATTTGGCCACGGAAACAAGCCCGGGAAGAATGGCGGATTTGATAGTATTCTCCCCAGCCAGCAGGAGCAGCCTGGGCCCGCAACACCCAGCTTCCCCAGCATAGGGCAGAAGGTGGAGCTGCCTCAGTGTGCCTTTTGTAGGCCTCTCCCCTTTCCTACAGCCTCCCCAACCAACTAACTAACTACAGGAAGTGAAGGGACCATGATGGATGCGCACCGCCTCCAAACGTAGCAGGAGACCAGAAATAAGAAATAAACAACCTCTCTCTCCCCCAAAACTTGCCCCCCCGAACCACCTTGTGTCTGCCCCACAGCAAGACATCACAAAAGTACCAATCTGGGCTTCTGGGCACTACTAAATATAACACCCTCATGTCAAAGAGGAAGAACCCAGCAGATGGATGAATTCCTTAAAAACTAAAACTCCTCAGAAAGAACAGGAAATATCAAGACAGCTTCTTAGACCTAGAAGTTTCCAAATTAAGTGACAGAGAATTTAAAGTAGCCATTCTAAAGGCTGTGAGAGAAATGAAAACATACTGGCAGAGCACCATGGCTGACATAAACAACATAAAAAAGGACATGAATGACATAAAAAAGGAACTCCATAAACAAAAGGAACAATTCAACAAAGAAATTCAAAACATAAGGAAGATTGAGATGGAAATGCGAGAGATAAATAATACAATAAAAGAAGTGAGAAACGAAATAACTGCCATAGGAAACAGGACCAACCAGATGGAGGAAAGAATTAGATATCGAAGATCAGAACATGGAAACAGCTCAGAAAGAGGAAGAGAGGGAATATAGAACCAAAAGGATTGAAAGAACTCTACAAGAACTATCTGACTCCATGAGACAAAACAACATCAGGATAATAGGAATAGAAGAAGGGGTAGAGCATTCTACAGAGAGCATACTCAAACAAATAGTAGATGAACTTTCCAAACCTATGGAAAGATCTGGAACCCCAAGTTCAAGAAGAAAACAGGTCCCCTAGATACCTCGACCCTAACAGATCTTCTCCAAGACACATGGTACTAAAGATGTCCAAAACTAAAGACAAAGAGACAATTCTCAAGGCAGCCAGGGAAAAAAGAGCTATAACCTTTAGAGGAAAACCCATCAGGCTGGCATCAGAGTTCTCAGTAGAAACTCTGCAAGCCAGGAGGGAGTAGAATCCAATATTCAAAAATTTAAAAGAGAGGAATTTACAGCCAAGAATAAATTATCCAGCAAAATTATCTTTCAGATATGAAGGTGGAATAAAGACCTTCTCAGACACACAGAAGCTGAGGGAATTTGCCAGCACAAGGCCAGCACTCCAAGAAATACTGAAGGAGGCTCTTTGACCTGAAACAAAACATCAGGAAAAATGGAACAAAGTTGGGGCAACAAGAAAGAAACAAAAAT